>VWPU01016307.1:0-33116 GCA_013398955.1 Callaeas wilsoni
GTTCCCGGGCCGTGCTGATTTTCCCACGGCGTTCGTGCGGAGATGAGGACTCTGGAGATCACTATGAGCCGCGCAGCTGCCGGGATGGAGCACGGGGACGCGATACGCAGGGCGGATGGCAGCGGTGTGTGCCGCACGCGGCAGGGCTGGCACACGGCGCTGCCGCAGCCACCGCGGGCGCTCCGGTCGTGGCCCTGGCACTGATCTGCTGTAGTCTCAGGGTTTGAGACACTTCTCACACCTGGTAATTTAACAGCAGCAGCTCCAGGGAGGGGTGGATGTGGTCACTTGCAGCCGAATGGGAGTAAAACACAACCCAAAATCCTGCAGGTGCTGATTCCGATCGCAGGCTTGATTGAGGGCCGATTGATCCACCCCTGTCAGTTTAATAACATGGAGGAGGAGATGTCCACGGCCTGATCAATGATGGAGATTTTCCAGAAGATTAGGTTAAGCATTCTCAGGAGAGCTGGGCATTGAACTGCTCAGACAGACAGGGATTTTTAAGATCCTTCAGCAGGCATGAATATACCTTTTTTTTTTTTGCCGAGGGAAAAGTGACATTTGATACAAAACTCACTCCAAAGAGCCCCGTGCCTCGTTCGCAGCAGGAGCCACACTCAGCGCTGCACTGCTCAGCTCATTAGTGGCAGGAGCTGTCACCTGTCCCTGCTGGTGGCACTGAAGCTGTGCCCGCGCTGCCTGCTCTGCATGCCGGGCACACACGCGGATGCTGCTGGGAACGGCCCTGCTCTGCCTGCTGCATTCGGAGTCGCCCGGGCCCTGCTCCGCCCGCGCTCCCTCCCTCTGGAGCCGGGGCTGGCCCTGTGAAACTTGTGCAGAGACCTGAGAGGGAGAGCCCTGGCCGTGCTGCTAGCTCCTGTCCCCCTGCCAGAAGGGCTTTTTGGGAAGTGCCTCTGGACTCTCTGGGATCTGGAATGACCTGTTCCCTCAGTGCATGGCCAGGTTCTGTCCTTGGGGGCAGGTGGGACACAACAGGGGCCATTCCCTGGTACAGCAAAGGATTTGGGTCCGTGGGCACCAGGAAGTTGCTGTGGAGGTTCCCCAGGGTGTGGGGATGTGCAGCAGGTCCAGAGGGGCACATTGGGCTCTCAGGGGTAAGTAATTGATAATAGTGAGGGAGGTGAGACCCTGGCACAGGGTGCCCAGAGCAGCTGTGGCTGCCCCTGGATCCCTGGCAGTGCCCAAGGCCAGGCTGGACAGGGCTTGGAGCAGCCTGGGACAGTGGAAGGTGTCCGTGTTCACATCAGGGCGTTGCACTGTATGGCCTCTAAAAGTCCCTTCCAACCCAACCTTCTCTCTGATTTTTGAGTCTCTGATGTTTCCCTCTCATTCCAGGGGATGGCCAGGTGGATTTCGATGAATTTATGACCATTCTGGGACCTAAGCTGGTGTCGTCGGAGGGCAGGGACGGCTTCCTGGGGAACACAATAGACAGCATATTCTGGCAGGTAAGCGAGCATTTCTTCACGTGCAACTTCAGCCAACCCTCAGCAGCTTCCAGAGTGGATTTGTTGAGGAGCACAGGATTGTGGAAAGGGTGTTGGGGTCCATTGCGCTGTGGGCTGTGGAAGAACATCCCACGTTGGTGGAGGGAATTCTGTTCCTGTGGATGAATTCCGCTGGACACTGCAAAGCACCCAGATCCTTGAGCAACACCTGTGGGAGTTTGGAATTCACTTTTGAAAGAGAAAAGCGTTTTTCCCCAGTAATCTTTTGAGTTGGGAACCTTGAAGCCAGAAGTGTGTCCCTGTTCAGTGTCCCTTGCCTGTGGCAGGGGACACGCCACACAGAGGGAATGTGCTGGGCAGGGCACGTCCCACTGGGATTTCTGCTGAATTCAGGGTTGAGGCTCAGGATAACCATGTGAAAAAAACAGAGAAAGTTTGCCCCAGGTGCTGGCCCAGGGTGGTTTGGTCCTGCTGGTCTCAGGCACTGGAAGGAGACAGATCCAGCACTGGGAGCTGCTTTTCGTCTGCCCTGCAGTGAGAGAGACTTTAAACAGTGTTGGAGCTTCCAGGAAAAGCAGTCCAGGCTGTTATGGCAGGATTAAAAATCCCCCAAAATACAGAGCTGCGTGTTTGCTGCCAATGGATCAAATGTGTGGCTTCCTGTGGGATTCCAGCTCGTTTCACTGACCATCCTACAGCCTTTGCCTGCTAAGAAACTTTGGCTGTTCCCAAGTTTAATGAAGCATAAGAGCCAAACCTGGAAATGAGAATTTCTGCCGCCTTTTACAACCCTCCAGCCCTGCCCAGACTGAATTGGGTGGAGCTTTGGAAGAGTATTTTAAAAGGCTTTTAAAAACTTGTTCCTGGCCTCCTGGCATGAGACAGGAATAACCCTGGAAATTCTGCTCCGGATTCCAGGATTTGGATGTCAAAGCAAGAGTTTGGTGCTGGTGAAGCCTCCATGGTTTGTGATGTACCTGGGGGGACTAAATGACACCAGGAGGGGCAGGACTGGGAGACAGGGATGGTTTTTTGCCTCCCCTGCACCTTGGGAGCCTCATTCCAGCCTGTGAGGGAGACGAGGGAGCCCCATCCCATCCCACTGAGTCATTGGTGCCTTCCAGAATTCCAGCCCCGCAGGAGCTGCTCAAGAAGCAAAAACCCTGGTGGGAAAATCAAGTTTGTGAGCTGAGCTCTTGGATGGGAAGCAGAGAGGTCTGCAGCCTTCCTGAAAATGCCACTCAATGTAACCCACTGCTTTTAGTGACCCTCCCACCTCTGCAAATGCCTGGAATGAGGCAGGGAGGCAGGATTGTACCTGGATTTAGAGCAGCAGGATTCCTGGGCTCAGCTTCCACGGGGATGTATCCCTGGTGCCTCCCTGGCTGTGGTGGGACGGGGAAAAGGGAGCAGAGGCTCCAGGTGGGAGCCCTGTGTGGGCAGGGACAGCCATGGGGGCTCCTGTAGGCTGCAAAGCTCTGCCTGAATTCCACAAGTGCTCCATGGCCTTGGAAAACGACAGTTATGGGCTTTACCACCTCTTTACTCAACACTTCCCTGCATTTCGGAGCCCTCAAAGAGCTCCGGTTGCTTTTCCTCTGGGGTCGGAGTACAGTGTCTCTGCTGCTTTTTCCCAAAGAAAAACAAGTTAAAAGGTGTCATTTGGGGAACAGGTTCCCTCTGCCCATTGCTCCCTGGCTTTATCCAATCCATCTGCAGGGCCACCGGTCACCTCATCCCTGAGCATTTCTGCCTCTGCATTATCTCCAGTGGGATTCCTGATGGCAAACCAAGCCTTTCCGGGAATCAGGGCTTGGCCGTGTTTCTCACTTCCCCTAGTTGTGCAATTTCCACATTTTCTGGAAACGAATGGCAGGGGATGAGCTTGGGTTGCTGACAGAGCCCTTCAGCCCTACAGCCATTCCCAAGGAAGGATTTGAAGGAGGGATTGGTGCCCACAAGGCTGTGGCAGTGCCCAGTGCTGGGAGACAAGGATGGGACAAAAGGAACACCTGGCTGGGCAGTGCCACCATGAAACCTCACCCCAGAGCTTCTTAAATCAGTCCCACGGGAGAGAGGATCCATGTGGGCATCCAGAAAGTGCCTTCCCCTCTCCCATCCAAGCAGATTCCCTCCCGTCCTCCCCATGTTGGGGTATCTTTGCCAAGCTCGTTTCTAAGGACAAAGGTCCCCAGGCTCCAGTGTTAAACACTTCCTATGGGATGTAGTGTGGAGGAGCTCCACACCCTGGGGGTCAGCAACAGGCCCAGAGGGAATAACAGCCTTGGATGACAGGTTTTTAGTGAAATAAACCTCAGTGGAGTGGCTGAAATGCTTTGGGAAGTCAGGACAGGTGGGAATGGTTAAACAACACGGCTGCATCTGCATCAAGTGCAGGAGAAATTGTGTGCCCACAGCACTGATGAGATGATTTGGAAAAGTCAACACTTTGTACAGTGACCAGCTGAGAGACAAAGCGCTGCCTGATTAATTTTCCCCCTTTTCCCTTTGCTGTGTGCACATGGAGGCTGCAGGGAATTTCAGGCAGGATTTCTGGGAGCTTTGTCTGGCATGAGGGGACGGTGCCGGATCATCCCCTCAGCCACGGTGCCTGTTCATCCCATCAGACATCACCAGGCGTGAATTCCAGGGTTCAGGAGCAGCCTGGGCATTTGGGGATAAACAAAGCTGCTTTGCAGGAGCGGGAGGAGAGGAATTCCAATGGGGAGACGCTGCTCAGAGTTCTCATTTCTCACTGTCGGGATGTCTCTGCAGGTTTGGGGAGGCAGGTCCTGCACAGGGAGCAGCGCAGCAGCTCTTGTGATTCCGGGATTGGGGCAACCTTTTCCTTCCTCCAGGCTCCCACAGACTCGGGAGGGAGAGGGATATTTTGGGGTTTGTGATCTCTGATGGGTGAGTAGGAATGGCCAAAGATCCCACAGCACCCCTGAGCGAGGAGGGAGGGATGTGCAGGGACGGGCCAGGGCCAGCGGGGCCCCCTGAGGTCCTGAGCTGCACCCTCAGCACAGGCACCAAAGGACGCTTCGTTCCCTGGAAAGTGGAGCAGGGACCACATCCACCTGGGGGGGGCTGCATTTGGGGCTGGCTGTGGAGGGAATTTAGGGAGAGGAAGGGGGATCAGAGCTGGCTGGGAATACGGGAGAGCACAGGGACGTGGCTGGGATGGGGCAAGGAGGTTTCCACCTCCCACCCCAGCCGCTGAGGTTTAGTGCTCTGCCCATCCCTAATCCCATTTGCAGTTGTCGCTGGGAATGCAGGAGAGTCCCAGGGGACAGATCTGGGCTCTCCTGATCTGCTCAATCAATTAGTGCCTTAATAGAGTGAAATGAAGGGGAAAATGTGTGGGAATGGCGGTGGCACAGGGCAGGGGCCGTGGAGGGAGCAGGGAGTGAGGGAGCAGGGAATGAGGGGCTGTGTTGGAGCCGGCTCCAAAGACAATTTTACCTGGAGAGGGATTTTTCTTTATGGAGTTCAGAGATAAACCTGATGCAGTTGCTTGCTGTGTGTGAGTTTCTCCTCCTGTCCCTGCAGAGGAGTTAATCTGATGATGGCAAATGAGCCTTGCTGCAGAGGAATTGTTTGTGTCTGTGTCCGATCTGATGTGGGAACAGATCCAGGTGCCCGCCTGGGGCCAGCCCTTCCTCCCTCTCCTCCTCTTCCTCCTCCTCCTCCTGAGGCAGTGCAGCCCCTCTGGGCAGGTGCAGGATGTTGTAAACCACAGGATGGGACATGTTACATCTTGCAGCAGAATTTTTTGCTGGTGCTGAGCTGCTCTGCTGCAAAAATTTCGATTCCTGGATTTCAGGAGCTGCTGCGTCAGCTTTTCGAAGAACCTTCTCAAATCGACTGCTGGGGAAGAAGAGAGATGGGAGATTGGGAAAGAATTCTTTACTCAGAGGGTGGGGAGGCCCTGGCAGAGGCTGCCCAGAGCAGCTGTGGCTGCCCCTGGGTCCCTGGCAGTGCCCGAGGCCAGGCTGGACATTGGGGCTTGGAGCAGCCTGGGACAGTGGAAGGTGTCCCTGCCATGGCAGGGGTGGCACTGGATGGGTTTTAAGGTCCCTCCATCCCAAACCATTCTGCCACTCTGTGATTCACAGATTCAGTGCCCTCCCACTCAGTGGCTGCTTTGGGGTTTAAGTCAGGAAATGCAGCTGAAAGTTTGGGTGGAAATTTGATGGATGGGACCAAAGATGGGCATTTGGGGCTGGACCATTGCACCAGGAACATCTCCCCAAATCCTCTTCCACCAAACAAATCATCCCACAGCAGTACCTCATTCTGGGCAGCACTTTTTGATTGTTGAACCTGAGCTACCTTGAAGTGATTTCCACAGGAAAAAAATCTGTACTTCTAAAATATCAACATTTTGTAGGCGGTTTCCCCAGCTGCATACAACCAAAGTAAAGGAGAGGTTGAAAGCTTTGGCACTGAATATCCCACAAAAACCACTGGAATTTGGGCAGACACCTTTCCTGTGACAGCTGATACTGGGCTCCACTCAGCTGTGGTCATTGTGTTCGCCAGTGCTCCTTAACTCCAGGATCCTGATCGTACCCTTATTTCAGGAATGAAACATCCCCTGCCACAGCTGCTCCTGCATTTTAGGTTGCGGTTTATGCATATCCGTATTTAAAAGGTGAGATTTTCCATGGGGGGATGCAGGTGGCTGGTGTGAAGTTCATCCCAAAAAGCCTGGGACACTGCCCAGAGTGTCCTTTAGCTCATCCCAGCTAACCTGGGACACTCCCAGAGGGTCCCTTGGAGCTATCAGAGGGAAACAGCCACTTCCAGCGTGCACCTTGAGGGATCTGCTTTGGCCATCAGCCTCAGAAGGGATAAACCGTCCTTCAAAAGCGCCAATTTTACCGCATTTGGTATAAAAAGTGTGAAGGGAAGTGGCTCAGGTGGAGCTGTGTGCACTGGGGACAGCTGAATGTCACCTCGTGGGTCCCACCAAGGCTTTCAAGGCCTTTTTGATTTAAGTTCCAGCTCTGTCAGTGCCATTATCAGTGGCAGGGGAACAGTTCTGCTGCCTCATTAAACCTCCCTTTGCTGCCAGGACATTCCCCCGTTGCTCTCCGTGGTTTTTGTGGCAGCACAGGGAGAGCTGAGCTCGTGCAGGGGTGAATCCATCACCAGACACTGCTCCCTGTCCCGAGGCCTGTGTCCAGATGTGCTGCCACAGCTGGAGCAGGTGTGAGCACTACAGGGGTTCATGCCCTCGCCAGTGGTGGCCCAGCTGTCCCTGTCCCACCCCTGGAGCCCTTCGCAGAGGATGGATCCACCACAGCAATCCTGGGAGGCCTCACATTTATCTGCCTGTGAAGGGACCTCCTCTCCACCCCCACATTTTCCCTGTAACGAAATCCACCCTCCCGAATCTCCAGGGCCAAGTTTACAGCTCAGGACTGGAGTCACTGGAGATGGCAAAGTTTTGGAAGCAGCCAAGCAGGAGAAAAGTAGGATTTCCTTGCCAAGCTGTGGTTTTGAGCTTCAAGCAGCTCATTTCGCCCTCAGAAATGCACTGCAGCTTTGGTTCAGCACCTGTTTAAAGCAGGCAGTTGATATCCAGAGGATTCCTGCCTGCTTGGTTCAGGATCTGGCTGCCCTGGAAGGTGTGCCTGGGCATTGTGCACCCTCTGCAGCACTCAGGGACTTTTCCTCCAGCAGCTCTCATGGTCCAGAGGTTCTTTTTTCTGTGCCAGTTTATTTATAAACTCAGTCAGCAGCTCCAGGGGGTTTTGGGGGAGCTTTTTTTCTCCTGCCTGATATGTGAAATAGGAATTGTGCTGTGGATTTCTCAGGAATTCGCTCGGAAGTGTCAGGAGCAGCCTGCAGGAAAGGTGAGTGTGTGGGAGCATCCCCTGAGGGCTGCAGGGCTGGGACAGGCTTCCCGGCTTTTTGTGGACGCCTTCCTGAAGGGATCAGAATCCCCAGCACCCCTGAGGACCAGAATCCACCTCCAGTGCTGGTTTGCTTTGCATGGGGATCATTTCTCCTTTGGAAAGGCCTCTTTGGGTGACGGAGCAGAGGTGACGAGTTTCAGGCAGGGGAGTTTCAGGGGCAAATCCCAAATCCCCTCACTCCCAGTGTCAGGAAGGAGTTTCTGTCAGGGAGGAAGCTCCACCCGGCCTTAAATCCCAGTCCAGCAGATCTCAGGATCGTCCATCCATCCATCCATCCCCTGATCCATCCATCCATCCATCCATCCGTCCAGCCCTCCACCCAACCACCCATCCATCCATCCATCCATCCTCCCTCCATCCCTCCCTCCATCCCTCCCTCCCTCCCTCCCTCCATCCATCCCTCCATCCCTCCCTCCCTCCCTCCCTCCATCCATCCCTCCATCCCTCCCTCCCTCCCTCCCTCCATCCATCCCTCCATCCCTCCCTCCCTCCCTCCCTCCATCCATCCCTCCATCCCTCCCTCCCTCCCTCCCTCCATCCATCCCTCCATCCATCCATCCCTCCCTCCTCTCTGCACAGAGAAGAGGACATAGAAGGAGCTCCAATCCTGTAGGACTCTGCCTTTGGCTTCTCTGCGTACTTCCCATTCCTGTAACAAAATCATCTCTCACTGCACGGAAGGAATTCTGTTGAGGGAAATCTTCTCTGACTCAAAGGAAAGTCTGATTTTCATGGAGATCAGAGTTTGGGAATTGTTTAAAATGGACTTGGCCTTTTTCAATTCTTATTCTTCTAAAGAATCTGCACTGTGAGATGGAAATCTACACATTGCCTAGCCTCCAAACTCTGGCATTCAGTGGAGTAAAAATATTGGGAAAACTGAACTCAGGCTTGAAAAAGAAGGAAAACCAGGAAAATGGACACTCCATTGCTCATAAACAAGCAGAAACCCCGAGGTGTTGGCAACTGTTTGCAACAAACAAACGTGTTAGGAAGAAAAATGACCTTTTCTGTGAAAGAAAATCTAAAAAAATAAATTACTTGCTTGGGAAAAAAAAAGGAAAAAAAGACCTTTGGAAAAATGCAAATGAAGAAGCTGCAAAGATGTGGTGCTGGGGGTGGGGAAGGGCTGGGGCTCCTTAGGGTGAGCAGGAGAGGGGAGGAAAGGCCTGCAGGCCCTGACTGCCAGAGAATCCCTACAGCGCAGCAGATAACTCGGATTTTCCCAGTGTGTATCCCGGGTTTCCAGTGCAGTCTGCTGGAACCTGGCACCACAAGCCCTGGCACAGGGTGCCCAGAGCAGCTGTGGCTGTCCCAGTGCCCCAGGCCAGGCTGGATGTTGGGGCTTGGAGCACCCTGGGGTGGTGGAAGGTGCTGGGGTTGGAATGGGATGGGCTCGAAGGTCCCTTCCAACCCAAACCCTTCTGGGATGAAGCTGCAGGCCCTGAGTGACCCCTGGGTGTTTGTGGTGCTCCCCAGGTTTCTCCTGAGCGCAGCCCTGGAGCAGCTCGTGCCAGGGCCACCAGCAGCTCCTGGGGCTGGGCTTTTCCCCCTGCAGAGGCAGCAGGAGCACCCTGGAACTGCCCGTGTATATTAATACGCCGGCACGCTGGCCGGGCTGGGGGGCCGCAGCTTGGTCCAGGCGTGTCCCACACAAAGGCAGAACGCCCCGGGGCACCTCGGTGCCTCGCTTGCCAGCCTCCCAGCCCTGCGGTGGAGGGCACGGAGCCCGGCGTGCCCAGGGGCTTGAGGATAGCCCAGGCGCGGCCAGAAATAAATGAGCAGAGGTGGCCCTCGGCCGGTGTTCCAAGGGTTCATTAAGCTTCCTTGAAGGGGACTGGATGCGCAGAGGACAAGATAAGAGACTGAGGGGCTTTAAAGAGATACAGGGGAGGGGGCGGGGTGACACCACAGGGACCCAGAGGAAGAGGAGGAAGGCGGGACAGGTCAGGACACCTTCCCTTAGGGGACACAAGGGGCGTCTGTCAACTGTACACAGAACCACCCCTCAGGAATCCTAGGAATTCAAAGGCAGAAGCCATCTTCACAGAATGGGGGTTTCACTCTTTGGTACCAGCCCCCAAACCTCTGTTTCTGGGCTCTGTGGCCCCCTGGTTGGTTCCTTCACCACAACATCCGTGGAGAAGAGAGGTGTCCCCTCTGCCCTGGGGCTCGTCCAGCTGTCACCTGTGTGTGTCCCCAGCACAGGGCACAGCCATCCCACACTCGTGGCCCTCAGAGCTCCCTAGGCCCCAGCTGTGCTGAGCTGCTGTCAGGATGGGGACGTTCCCGTGGCCACCACGGTGGAGATGTGTCCTGGCCGTCCCTGCCAAGGAGGTGGCGATGCCCTGGGTGTCCTGCAGGTTTGGCTCCATCCCGCCCTGTGCCCAGGCCGCTCTGCCCATGGCAGGAGGTGGGACAGGGGCTGGGCCACCTCCCTCCCCTTCCTTTGGGATCCTGCCCTGATTTCTGCAGGAACTTGTGCCACCAGTGCTGCCAGTGGGGCTGTTGTGCTGCAGTTTGAAGGTTTTTATTTCCATTTGGGTTTTTTTTAACTTCAGTTTGGGTTTTTTGTCAATAATTTCTGGGCTCTTAGGTGATGTGCAGGGACTGACCATCTCGCATCACTGCACCAGTGCCACCAGACCCTTCCCAGGCTCTGAATTTATCAGTACAATTTTCCAGCAGATCCCTAATGCAGTTTTACCAAGTGAATGGAACAATGCTGATCCTCAAGAGGAATTCCTTGAGGAGTTTTCTTTAAACAAATTTACCACTTCACTGAGAACCTCTTTCTTTGTCTGGGTGTTTCATGCACCATCGTTTCTCTGTCTGAGAAGGTTCGGGTTTATTTTTGGGCTGACAAAGACAGAAATCTGCGCTCTGAGGTGGCTGCAGCCTCCAGGGCTGGCAGTGCTGACGTGGTGTACAGAGATATTTGTTTTGTTATTTTTGTTGTTGAATACACAACACTATCAAGTGGTCATTAGAATAAATAATTCTATGCTCCAATACATTTACTCAGTTAAAAGAATGTAGACACAGCAGGAGCCCAGAGCAACCTGAGGGAGCTGTGGAAGGATCCAATATTTGTGTGAGCTCGGAGGGAAGTGTTCAGAACTAATTTTTATCATTTTTGAGTGTGAATAAGCAGATCTGGAACCTAAGGGGAAGATCTCTGCTCACAGTGAGCCACAGTAATGCTGCAGTTCCCTCCAGAGATGGATTTTAGTGTCCAAATTTCCTACTCGGAGCAGAGCCGACCCTCAGGATAACCCAGCAAGGTGGAGCTCATGCAACTGCCCTGTGTTCGGAGCGGGGAGCCGGAGGCTGCTGCCTTCCCTGGGAGGGGATGGGGGGAATCATCCCCTGACAAAGATTTGCATGTTTTTCATCTCCTGCTGCTCCTGCTGGGGCTGGGCTCCAGTGCTTCCCCGGAGTCCCTGCTATCAAACACACCCCTGTCACTGCAGCAGCTCCAGTGCCCTCCGAATGGCGAGGGACACAGCAATAAAGAGGCAGGTGACACAAACTGAGGCACTGGAGGGGAGCAGAGCTGTCAGGGAGGCAGCCAGGCTGGGTGGAAGGGCCACATTCCAGGGATTTCAGGGACTCTGATCTCGTTTGAGGATAAATCCCTGAACCTCAGCTTCCAGCACTCGTGTCCTTTGTATATGAGACAATTGCGGCAATAGAAATGTTTATTTTATGGCCAGTTGGTGTGTGGGCGCATGTTTTCACAACATTATCCAGGATTAAAGTGGCAGAGGGCAGGGATAGATGGAATATTGGAAGGAATTCCTCCCTGGGAGGGGGGAGAGGCCCTGGCACAGGGTGCCCAGAGCAGCTGTGGCTGCCCCTGGATCCCTGGCAGTGCCCAAGGCCGGGTTGGACATTGGGGCTTGGAGCAGCCTGGGACAGTGGAAGGTGTCTCTGCCCATGGATGGGCTTTGAGGTCCCTTCCAACCCAAACCATTCCATGAATCTGGGATTTAGGTTAAATTTATCCACTCCCCAATGTTGGATTCCTTTTGCTGTATCAGCCCCATCCTGGCATTTTTCAATGCCACATTTTTATTACAGACAGGCAGGAAAACTCTGCTGAATTCCTGCTCAAAACCCCCTGTGTGGATGTTCCAAATACCCTCCAGCAAACTGCATCTCTTTTTCTTGCTGCCATTCGAAAGGTGTCGAATTCCAGGGCCATTTTCAGGGCAGAAGTGAAATTTATTATAATCACAGAATCAAATGAGGACAAAACCTTCCAGGAACTGCTGATTCAGCTCAGGATAGGTGTGGAAAATACCCCTCTTCCCCAGGATTATTGTTTTGTGAACTTTAGGAGAAGGAGAACAAAGCCCTGTGAGGATGGAGGGAGGAGAGAGAACCCTCTCCTCTGTCCTGCTGTCCCCGACCCAGCTGAGCCTTTGTCACCTTCAGCCCCTTCTGAGCTTTCCTCGACTTCCTGTGGAACACGGGGCTCAGTTTAAGCACTTGATTTGGGGAAAAACCCCAGCAGATCAGTGCTGCACGTGGCTCAGAATAGAGCTGCGTCGGGAACACGCAAACTGGTGCAGGACAGGGCTGAGCTGGCCCAAACCAGCTCCAAAACTGTTCCAAAGCTGCTCCAAAACCACTTTTAGGCTGGCAGGGGATGTGTCCTGGTACCCTGAGAGAAACCTTTGGGTGTGATCTCGGCTTGCTGGGAAGATTTACTTTTAGGTTTTAGGTTTGTGCTTTGGTTCACGGCTTGATTCATGCTGGACCTGGCACAGGCAGGGAAATGCTGGCATAAATCTTCCAAGATCAGGATCTTAGGGATGAAGGGAAGAGCTGAGCCTGGTGTGTCTGTGCTGTGCTCCTTCCTCCTGCACTGAAACGGGGTTTTCATTTCGGGTAGGTGTGTGATACCTCCGAGAATGTTTGCGCTGATGATTGGGAATAACCAACACGTTTTTGTGAATTCAATTGCCTTCAAATTGCCCTCTATTTTTTACCCAAGTGGGACTTTGATCAAAGGCTTTGAAATTGCCCCTACTCCCAGAATTCCTGCCCTCTTTTCCTGAATATGTGCCTGGCTTTCATCAACGTGTTTTAAAATGTGTTTCACTCACCAGTGACACAGCACCCTCATTTATCTGGGCCTGTTTCTCAGCAAACAAATCAAATGGAGTTTCTCTTGTACCATTTGGAACAGAAAATGGAGCCATTTAGGACTTGGCCAAAGGAAGATGGCTTTGAGGTGTCTAATGTGGGGTTTTGCATTTGTTTAACTCAGAGAAGTTTGTCCTGTGTGACCGTGGGCTTGTCACACACGGCCTGGCTGGCACTGAGTGCACTGAGCTGGGGCAGGTGTTCCTAAGGCCGGTGACAGGAACCTGCAAACCTCAATTGTAAAGGTGCTTCCATAGCAGTAGCCCACTACTGTGGCTTCCCAGTGCCAGAGGGCAGGGTGGGATGGGATATTGGGAAGGAATCTTTCCCTGTGAGGGTGGGGCGGCCCTGGCACAGGGTGCCCAGAGCAGCTGTGGCTGCCCCTGGATCCCTGGCAGTGCCCAAGGCCAGGCTGGACGGGGCTTGGAGCAGCCTGGGACAGTGGAAGGTGTCCCTGCCCACGGCAGTTTAAAACTGGATGGGCTTTAAGGTCCTTTCCAACCCAACCCATTCCATGGTCCTGGGGCTCACGGTAGCACTTTTTCAGTGCTTTTTTTCTCTGGCAGTGGTGACTTATTCTCTCTCCAAACTTCCTCCAGTCCTCCCTGGGCTAAAGATGATCATGATCCATATCCTGAAGAATGATCACTGCTCTGGCGGCGTGGATCTGCTTTTCCAGCCACCCTTCCCTCTCTGAGAGTGTTCATTATTCACAGAATCCCAGAATGGTTTGGGTTGGAGGCACCTTGAAGCCCATCCAGTGCCACCCCTGCCATGGCAGGGACACCTTCCACTGTCCCAGGCTGCTCCAAGCCCTGTCCAACCCGGCCTTGGGCACTGCCAGGGATCCAGGGGCAGCCACAGCTGCTCTGGGCACCCTGTGCCAGGGCCTCACCACCTCCCAGGGAGGAATTTTGTTCCTTTCCCACAGCCAAGGGCCAGCAGGGCTCTGCCAGGACAGGTCAGCGAAGGAGCAACTGGAGAAGGAGCAGACAGAGGGTTCGGAGAGCCCCCAGCCCCGAGGAATCCTCTCTTCTCCCCACCTGCATGGCTCTGGAGCCAGCTGAGTGCTGATTGCTGAGCAGGAATTAAATTAGGGCAGTTAAACCCCGAATCCATCCCAGCCATGCACACCCGGAGGAAACAGGCTCCTGACGTTTGTGGTAATCAGCGTGGAGTGGCTGATTAAGGGCCATTAAAATTCACCAGGAACGATTCTAATCCTCTCTCAACTTCCAGCCCGGCTCTTTTCCGCCTGTTGGATAATCAGTGCTGACTTCAGCTATCAGCCCTGACACAGTGCCCCTGCTCGGGCATGAGCTGCTGCCCCTGTCCCGGAGCAGATGGGAAAACAAGGCAGGAATAATCGGATTTATAGAAGACAAGGCCTGGAATCTGCAGGAGGAAACACGCTGGAAGTGTTCTGTCACACTCCTGCATCCAGGGACACAGGAGAAATATGGATGATATTAAAAATTTAATTGCAACAAGAGCTGACAACATCTGCAGTGTGGAGTTCGTTGCAGCTCAGAAATTTGTGGGGAACGTGGTAACTTTATTATATTTTTTATGGTAAGTTTATCGTATTTACTCTTCTTTTCTGAATGCGGAACTGGAAAAGCTCTGAACTTTCCTTCCCTGAAAGTGTCCTTTCCACAACATCCTTATTCACCAAGGTCATTACAGACCTTGTTAAGAGACCTTAAATCTGCCCAGGATCGTTTACATTATCCCCGCCTGCCTCTGGCTGTTTTCAGAACCTCCCGGCCTGTGCCATTTGATAGACATGGAAATTGCTCCACAATTAAAGCTGCAGTCAGTTCATGTAGCACCTGCACGATGAAATCCCGGCCTTGGAGCCTTTCCGTGGGTCCGGGTCCCAGAGCTCGGGTCCTGGTCTCTCGAGGCCAAGCAGGAGCCTCCCTTTGCCGGCAGCAGAGGCTCCCCCAGCTCTGGGCTGCACCCCGAGTGGTTGGTAGGAGGCTGAGTGGGTAAAGGAGTCCCGGGCGAGCCTTTAAGCGGCCTTTTGTCACTCCCGTGCCATTGTTTGTGGGGCGGCAGCACTTTGGGGGTGCCAGCGCTGCTGGGGGGCTGCAGTGTCCCCTCACGCTCTGTGTCCCCTCACGCTCTGTGTCCCCTCACGCTCTGTGTCCCGTCACGCTCTGTGTCCCCTCACGCTCTGTGTCCCCTCACCCTCTGTGTCCCCTCACCCTGTATGCCCTCCCTGCCACGGCCAGGGCTCCTCTGGGCACACAGCGGGGTGGGGACGCTCCCGTCCTGGCTGCCACCTGTCCCCATCACGGCTCTTCGCTTCAGGAGCAGCTTGTGGTCATCGCTGGTGGTGCTGGTGATGGCTCTGGGCCAGACCCTGCTGCAGCTTCATCAGGTCAGGTCTTGGAGGCTTCCTGATCTTAATTCCTTAACTAAAAAGCGGGGCAGGAGGAGATTGCAGGAATCATGGAATGGTTTGGGGTGGAAGGGACCTTCAAGCCTACCTTGTTCCAGCCTCTTCCTCTATCCCAGGGTGCTCCGAGCCCTGTCCAGCCTGGCTTTGGACACTTCCAGGGATCCAGGGGCAGCCCCAGCTTCATTGAGATGTACAAATTCCATGATTCTGTGATTCTGTTGTTCCATGATTCCATTATTCCATGATTCCCTGACTCTGGGAAGCAGGACACAGCTCTGGAGAACCAGCAGCTCCTGCTGCGGCCACACGGGATGTGCGGAGAGCTCTTTTCAAATAACCTGACCCTCTCTTTAAACACAAACCCCAAGCAGGTGCAGCCGCCACATCCCAAATAATGCATTGCACAGAAAATGAGATCTGGAATTCCACTGAGAAGGCTTTTCTGTAGCTGGGAATAAATAAAACCCCTGATTATGAGGACTTTGATCACTGATGTTGCATCTGAAAAGCTGCAGAGGTCAAAGTCTCAGCTCACTGCAGGGATGGAAACATTTCTTGTTCATAATTGGAGAATCGTTCAGGTTGGAAAAGACCTTTGAGATCATCAAGTCCAACCTAAAGCCAAAGTAAAGGGCAGAAAGGAGATACAGGAAATATGGGACAGCATCGACCACAAAAGGATCCATCCATTTGAACCTATAACTGAAATGGGAACCTGAAGAGGAGAGCCTGGATATTGGAGATGTGGAATGGGATTTCAGGAGCTCCTGAATTGCTGGATCATAACAATAAACGAAATCTTAATTTAGACATTGATTGAAAGCACTCCCCAGTTGCACAGTACAAGGGGGGGTGGTGTCAGGGTGCTTTTAGCCAATTGTTTTTAGCCAGTTTTACCAAATTGGAGAATCTTTTGGGTGCAATGACAATTGCAATGAGTTTGAGGAGGCAGCAATATTCCCTCTCAATCTGCAGGTCACCGTGGGTGGGGGATGATGAAGCCCCGTTCCCTTTTAGCATGAACAAGACATGTTCAAACTTTAAATACTTCAAATATCACTGACATTCTTTCAACATGATGAACCCAGTGATTCATAAGTCTCTGTTCTCTTTTGAACAGGGGAAGGTACCTAAGATGGAAATATTTCCCAGAAAATCAGATTTTCAGTCTGTAGGGATGGGGACCAACCCCTAGAAGAGGTGACAGGGCCACAGTTGTGCAGCCAGAGCGTCCCAGGGACACCTGGAAGGTGACAAAAGGCTGGATCAGGGAGCGAATCCCTCCACCAGCATTCCCTCTGCCAGACACCCAGCACGGAGCAGAATCCCACGGGCAGCTGCTGCCTGAGTACTGAACCCAGCTGGCAGAGGAGAGGGCTCTGCTGACCGCCTCCTTCCCTGCTGGAGCTGCCGAGCCACAGCACCGAGGGAGCAGGAGCTTTGGGAAGTTCTTTCCACGCAGCTCAGGGGAGAAGTCAATCAGTTAATGGCTTTAATTAGCAATCTTTTCATGTCTTCCCCTCGGCACAGGCACAGAGATCTGCCCACACTGGGGTTTGCAGCCCCCATGGCACTGGGATTCAAACTCTGCTTTGGATGTGCCACACAACGGACAGAAATTCCCCCTTTTTCCAGGCAAAACAGGCTTGGGGCTCCATTTGAAGCAGCCTCTCCTGTCTGTGGCAGAGCTTGTACCCGGGCACACCCACTGTAACTGCTCTGGTTTCTCCGGTTTCCCTCATTCCCTTTCTCCTCTGGCTCCTTGGGGAATAAATCCAAGTGCTGCACCATTCCATTTCTGAAAGTCTCTGCAGGAAGCAGGAATTTCGCATCCCCTCAGTCTCAGTGTGTGATGAGGAATCAGGGGAGCAGGACTCCTGAAATCCCAGGAACTGATCTGATCACACAGGCAGAGCTTGCAGTTGCTTTTAGGATATGATTGGATCAACAAGATAAAATTTTAATTAAATTACAATGATTCCCAGGTTTAACGGATGCTCCAGTTTTCAGTGTTCCTTGGAAACAGACCCCACAAGAGCTGAGGTTTGTGATGCTGAGGATGTGGGGTTATTGCTGCCAGCCTCCTGGGGCAGGAAGGATGGCAGGGGATGAAATGGGAGGGGCGGCCTTGGGATGGAGATGGCTCAGGAGGGAGGTCACCTGCTCTGGGATGGCTCAGAGCCTCCTGTCACAGCCTCCTTGAAGTGCCACCTGCCAATGACTCAAAAGGCCTCTGTTTGTCACCCTCAGGAACACCCAAAAAGCCTCTGTTTGTTACCCTCAGGAGCACCTGAACAGCTGAGTGTGTTGGGTGTGCCAGAGGGAAGATTCCTTTTGTATTTACACCAGTTCCTCACCTCTCCAGCGTGGGAAGCTCAGGCAGGTTTAATCCCAAAGATCCCAGCAATGGACCTGGAATTCCCTGGTACATAACCCACATTGTCCCCACTGCGGCAGCATCACAAGCAAACTTCTTCCTGCAGAAAAAGACATTTCCCAAAGTTCTGGACCACTCAATCCCAGGAAAACCTGGGATTTTTTCCCAACTCCTCAGCCCTGCCTGATTTGCCAGCCTGCTGCATTCCTTCCTTTGAGCTGTTGCTGCCCCAAAATGTCCCCGTGCTTATCACTTTTCCTTGCACCAAGCGCTTTTAGCACAGACAGGGTGGATTTAGTGCTGCCCATGTGCAGCTTCCTTCCCCATCTGTTTCTCAGTTGCATCTGAAACATTTCAGAGCAAAATCTCATCCTCATAAAATCAGTCCTGATAGGAACAGAGAGCAACGGGGCACCTGCTCCAGGAGCATTGTTCCAAGCTGCCTGTGGAGTGGGTAATGGAGAATCATTGCAAATATTGTGTGTTTACATTTCCTTTATTAATAACTTCATCCAGCAGAGCTTCAGAGCTTCCTTGCACTGGGCATAGAGGTTGGGTCCTGTTGAAAAGTGAGTTTTTCTCTGTCTAAACACCTTCTGGCTGTGCACGCCAGCAGGGCTGGGAGCAGCAGAGGATGCTGAAAGCCATGGCTTGGAAGCCACCAGGAGCGACACCGTGCAAAGGAGCAGCTGCTGGGCAGCGCTGACTCGCACACACCAAACCCGGAGCTTCTGCTGCTTCCCTGCTCTGGTGGTGGCCGGGCCAGCCCTCTGCCTGAGCAGAGGCACAGAGCCAGCCCTCTCCATCTCCCAGGAGAACCATGGAGTATCCTGAGCGGGAAGGGACCACGGGGATCATCCAGCCCTGGCCCAGCACAGACACCCCGACAATCCCACCCTGTCTGAACGCTCCTGGAGCTCTGGCGGCCTCGGGGCCGTGCCCATTCCCTGGGGAGCCTGGGCAGTGCCCAGCACCTCTGGGGGAAGAACCTTTCCCTGATCTCCACCCTAAGAGGCCAGAGCATGGATTTGCTGCCTTGCCTCGTTCCCAGAGGAACATTTATTGCTCCCAGGGAGCATTTATTCCTTTTTCCAGTCTGTCATTTTACCAGGAAACCTTGGTTGCTGGGGGAAAGGAAATGTTTCGCTTTTTCAGATTTGATTTTGTGCCCTCTCCTTTTGCCCTTGGGGGTGACCGTTGTGCCTTGGATTCTGCTTAAAGCCAGGCTTTGGAGTCCAGTGCATTGCTGGGATGTGTGTTCAACAATTCCAGATAACCCAAACAATGCAGACACCTGGATTTGTGTTTAATTCCTACCTGAGCCTTGGCCATGGCCTCCCACATGGGAAGACCTGCTCCATCCTGCTCCATCCTCCCTGGAAAGCACTCGGCTGCTTTGTTTTACTATTTGGATGCTTTTTCCTACTGCTTGGCTGACATTTCCTCAGTCTTCCCTTTGTTTTTGTGTGCCTGTGGAGCTGGGGATGAAGTCAGGAGTTCTCAGAAGGACTGCCAGGCAGGGAAGCAGCCTCAGTAATAAAAGGCATGAAAACAACCCCCCTCCTAAACCCAATCCATTATTTCCTTGCTCACACACTGAAAATGCAAGCTCAACTTATTAACTCAGCATTCACTCCTGATTCCATGATTTTATGTTTGCCTTTTATATCCATAATATCCATTTTCCACTTCTATAACACCCAACAAAAAAATCCCTTCCCAATCCCGCCCTCTTTGTTCTCCTCTGTTTGCAGCCACTCCGACTCAGCAGGAACACATCTGGAGCTCAGCTGCAGCTGTGCTTCCAGCCTGCTGTGGGACTTTTGGGGAGTCTCAGCCCTCCCACGCTGAATTTGAGGCAGTAACTGGAGCTCGTGTGGAGCAGTTGAAGATAACGCTCTGCCTGAATTAAACTTTGATAAACAAGTTGGTTTTCCCTTTTTTTTCCAGTGGGAAATTGGATGTGCAGTCCAAAGTATTAAATAACACATCTGGAAAGTGGGATTGTCATGGAATCCTGTGAACTTCAAGGCTTTGGGACCAAAGGGGGTTTGTATAAAATAACACAGTGTGACAAGGGGATGAGTTCATATCAATGAGCTGTGTTACCCACTCAAATGACCCAAATTTCCATGGATAAGGAGACGAAAAAGTCAGGTGCTGTCAGGTTTTCCTTGTTGTTGCCAGTTGAATTCCCACCAGCCATTAAAATGCAGGAAAATTGCACAATTCTCCAAAATGTAAAAACCCACTTGGCTCAACAGTTCCTGGATTCAAGAGAAATGTAAAGTGTAGCTCATTAAATCATGAAGTCATGGAATCATGAAATCATGGAATCACATAATCATAGAATCATGAAACCACAGAATCATGGAATCATGAAACAACCGAATCATGGGATCATGAAATCGCAGAATTGTGGAATCATGGAATCATAGACTCATGGAATCATGGAATCACAGAACTATGGAATCGTAGAATCGTGGAACCATGGAATCAAAGAATCACAGAATAACAGAGTCATAGAATTATGGAATCATGACATCAGAGAATCATGGAATCATGAAATCATAGAATCACAGAGTCATAGAGTCAGGGAATCATTACATCAGAGAATCATGGAATCGTGGAATCACAGAATTATGATAACACAGAATCATGGAATTATAGACTCATGGAATCCCAGAACCATGAAATTGTGGAATCCTTGCATGGTTTGGGTTGGAAGGGACCTTTAAACTCCTCTTGTTCCAGCCCCTGCCCCACAGTATGAAACAGCTGCAAACTGAGAAAGGCTCCTTGAGGAACAGCCTTTCCTTCTCCAGGACCAGCACAGGGCTTCTGGAGTTTCTCCTCGATATCCCAATAGGCAGGTTGAGATCCAAGAGTGGATTTGGCACCCCAGGAGCAGCAGGATCAGCTGAGGCAGGCTGAGGGATCAGTCAGTCTGTTAAGGACCCAAGGCTGGAGCCATCCCAGCTCCTCCCAAAGCCAGCGGCAATCCCGGAGCACAGCCTTCTCTTCACAGTGGGATTTTATGGACACACATCCCTAGGCACTGGTGCACAGAGAAGGTGGGAATCCTGACTCCTGGAGCATAGTTAAAATTGCTTCCTTGTGCTGTAGCTGTTGCCATTTGGCTGCTGGACAGATTCCTTGGATACACTGCTGCAGCTGCTTTTCCTGAAGTGGTGAATCCCCGTGCTGGGTATTAATAAACACCTGCCTGGCTTAGACAGGAGAGCATGGAGGACACTGGTGCTTTTCCAGCTTAAAAACCCTGGAGAGCTGAAATCCCAGCTGTAGGAGCAAGCACTGAGGGAAGGGAACCACTGCACTGAGAAGGGGAGCAGGACATCAGCAGGGCCATTTCCAGTGGGGTTCCAGTTTCACCCAGCTGCTGGACACAGGCTGCACCAGAATGGGATCGTGGTCCTTTCCTGCCATCCCGGGGGTTGTCCTGCAGGTTTGCTCTCCAGGGGGAGCTGTGAGCCAGTGAACAGCTGTCTCTAGGGTGAAGGTGGCTGATTCCTCCATCTGGAGGCACCTGATGGTGGCCAGGCTGGTTCCAGTGTCTGTGTTCTCCTCGCTTTTGGAAGACAGGCACAGGCAGAAGGATGTGGAAAACACCTGGGGTGCTCCATGGGCTGTAGAAGAAAGATGCTGTTCTTGATGCTCATCCCTGGTGCCCTCCTTCCATGGCAAAATAAACATGGAGTGACACCCAACCTTTTCCATACTGGGCACCCCTGGAGCTCAGACAGGGCTGGCACCACTTGGGAATGAGATCCTGAAGTTATTTTTAACAGATCCATGGGAATGTTGGCTCAGCCCTCAGAAGTCAAACAGCAAGTGGAAAACTGGGAAAGGTTGAGAAAGGAATAGGGAAAAAAACCAGCTCGTGGTATGTGTTCACTTCTTGGATGTCACTGGGATCTCCTCCACCGTGTCTTGGAAGGGAGATGGTGGGATGGGAGAAGTTCATGAGGAGGAAACCTTCATGAATTCCAGGTGGTACTTCCTCAAGAGGAATCTTTGGTGGCTAAAAAGAAGAAACTTAAATGGATAAAAAGAAAAAACTTTGTTGGAGAAAAAGATAACTGGGTTATCTTTTATATGTCAGAATTTGGGAAGGTGATGACTGGATCTGGGGAGGGTACAAGTGAAACAGGAGACAGTTTCAGAGCAAGCCCAAGGAGAGGATTTCTCCTGCAAGGTGTGAAATTTCCTGACAGCACAAGTTTGATGTGCTGGAAGTTCACATAACTTCCCAAAATAGCTCAGCAAATTATTCATTTGAGGTCTCTCTTCTTCCCTCCTGCAATGAAGGTGGGATTCTTCCCCTGACATCTACTTTGAACCTGCCCAAGCACGTGTCCATCCACGGATTATTACATCCACCAGCAGGAAAGCTTCTTCCCAAAGAAAGAGATGGAGTTGAGGGAATACTAAAAGCAAACATTATGCTCTTTTCCCTTTCCATGAGCTAAGCAAAGAGCTGTGATAGACCCATGCCTTGAACTTCAGCAGTCCAGACCCCACAGTGGAGAAAATGAGCTCTGATGTTCTCTGAAAGCCAAATCGGCATCTCCTTCATTTTCCAACATTCAATATTTCCTCTTCCAGCATTCAATATTTCCCCTTCACATATTCAATCTTTCTTCTTCCAGTATTCAATATTTCATCTTTCAGTATTCAATATTTCCTCATCCAATAGTCAATCTTTCTTCTTCCAATATTCAAGATTTCCTCTTCCAATATTCAATGTTTCCTCTTGCATCATTCAATATTTCCTCTTCCAGCATTCAGTACTTCATCAGGAATTTGCTTCTCATTGACCTCTAAACCCCACCACTGCCCGAATGGCCCTGGAGTGATGGTTTGCACCATTAGCATCTAAATGTGGGATAAAAACTCCAATTGATCCTCCCAAAGGCAACAGAAAACTGCAATTTAAGCTGTCACTTTTTATTGCATAAATTACAATCAGGACTAATGATATCTGGGGATTCCTTCTGCCTTTCCTCTTGTTCTGTTGTTAGAAAAATCTGGATCTTCCCAGGAATTTATCCCATTCCACTGATCTGGAAGTCTCTGCCAGGGCTGAAGTTAGAAGCAGAAATGGGATATAAGGGTGGGAGGGACTTCTTGCCTTTTGGGTGTGCTGGGATTGCTGTTGTGTCTCCTCAGGAACCTCAGCACCAGCACCAGAATCCCAGGATCACTGGGGCTGGAAAAGCCCTCCGGGACCATGGAGTCCAAGCTGTGCCCCATCCCCACCCTGTCCCCAGCCCAGAGTGCTGAGTCCCACCTCCAGGCCTTCCTTGGCCACCCCACGGGATGGGGACTCCCAACCTCCCTGGGCAGCCCCTGCCAAGGCCTGACCACGCTTTCCATGGAGAAATTCCTGCTGATGTCCACCCTGACCCTCCCCTGGCCCAGCCTGAGGCCGTTCCCTCTCCTCCTGTCCCTGTTCCTGGGAGCAGAGCCCGACCCCCCCGGCTGCCCCCTCCTGTCAGGGCGTTGTGCAGAGCCACAAGGTCCCCCCTGAGCCTCCTTGTCTCCAGGCTGAGCCCCTTCCCAGCTCCCTCAGCTGCTCCTGGGGCTCCAGCCCCTTCCCAGCTCCGTTCCCTTCCCTGGACACGCTCCAGCCCCTCGGGGTCTGTTTTCCTGAGGGGCCCAGGACTGGCCCCAGGGTTTGAGGGCTCTCAGCAGTGCCACACATCCCTGGGTCACCCTCCCAGTCCCATTTTGCAGCTCCTCTTGCTCCCCATCTCTGTGGGAATGCTCCAGTCTGGGATCACAAACTCTGTGTCCTGTACTGGGCCCGAATGGCTGAGTCTGAGGGAAACCTGCAAGAATTAAGAAACAAAAAACAGCATAAAGAGCTGGGTTACTTTTAATTTAAAATGCAGCACCCAGAGAAAGGCCAGAGCTACCTGGATCACCTCACCTGATGAATTATTTATGTCTAATGACAACAATGCTCTGACTCAGTGCTGCTGTTTGAAGCAGGACTTCAGATCACACGAGACTCACAAACCACACTCTGTCAAAAATTCCTTTCTTCCCCAAACCCATTTCTCACCTGTACGAATATTTCAGATGTGTTTTCACAAAGCTGCCTGACTTGTAATTAGCGAGTGCTCACACAACAAACTATTAAAGAGCAATTAGCTGAGGGAAATTTGCCGGAGCTGTTTGCAGGGCTGAGGGGAGGAGTGATAACATTTCCTTGATGGAGGCATGTCAAATTTACACAGCCACATGCCAGAATTTTATCAGATCCTCAGGATTGCCTCTGATCCCCTTAATTTTAGGGAGTTTTCATTAGCACCTCTAAAGACCAGCTAACAGTAACATCTGTTCCCAGGATGGTTTTTCCCATCTTTTCCCGCATGTGTTGCTTTGGCTGTTGAAGCTCTGAGAGAAGCAGATTCCCCATTGTTCTCCCAGATCCTGAGCACCTCATTTATATCCATTCCTTTATTAATTGACAGAATATATAAATTGAAGACTAAGTTTTATTCCTTCTCACTGCATATAACATTGCCTTGTCAACTCTAATAACTTTTCTCTTCCCAAATAATTTGAAAATTATGCATGAATGCTGCAAACTGCTTCAAATTATATTTTGCAATGCCTTCCTTTTAATTATATCAGTTCTAGTGTATATGGATGTGCACACATATACCCAGAGCAGTTCTGGGGGCTCAGGGTCTCCCTTCCCTGCAGCTCTTTCCAGCTTTTCCCTTGGAGAATCAACACCAACATCAAACTTCTCCAACCAGAGCGTGCAGAGGGAAAGCAAATGTTTACTACAGAAGGTGGCAGAGTCTGGGCCAACAGAACTTTTGTTACCCAAATGTACATTTTGTTCAATCCACAATGGCAAAAAGAAAAAACACGAATAGAATTTAAAAAAATCAAACCAAAACCCTGAAGAATCCACATTTCCCTTTACTGGGGAAAAAAAAAGTCAGTGAAAAATGGACCTGTTTTGATGCCTAAGCTCCAGGCACATATGACAGAGCCTGCTCACCTTATCTCTCTGATAAGATCCAGGTGCACTTGACACATGCAGGTAGAGAGCAGATATTTCAGCCTGGCTCCAGCACTGACAGCAAAATTAATCCACAGTAAATGGGCAGGTTACAAAGGGGCCACAGAGATGATGAAACACCAGGCTTGGAGCAACCTCAGAGCCCCTTCCAGTGCCTAAAGAGGTCCCAAGAGAGCTGGAGAGGGACTGGGGACAAGGGATGGGGGGACAGGACACAGGGAATGGCTTCCCACTGCCAGAGGCAGGGCTAGATGGGATATTGGGAAGGAATTCCTCCCTGGGAGGGTGGGGAGGCCCTGGCACAGGGTGCCCAAAGCAGCTGTGGCTGCCCCTGGATCCCTGG
This sequence comes from Callaeas wilsoni, assembly GCA_013398955.1. Taxonomy (NCBI): domain Eukaryota; kingdom Metazoa; phylum Chordata; class Aves; order Passeriformes; family Callaeidae; genus Callaeas; species Callaeas wilsoni. Next base: position 24,744 of record VWPU01016307.1, read on the forward strand.
CAGTGCCCAAGGCCAGGCTGGATGGGGCTTGGATCCACCTGGTCTAGTGAAGGTGTCCCTGCCCATGGCAGGGAGTGGAATCAGTTGATTTTAAGGTCCCTTCCAACCCAAACCATTCTGGGCTTCAGTGATTCTGAGTTACCAAAGAACAGCAGCTCTCGGTGCATTTTGGATTGTTCCTTCCTTTTTGCCTTTTTTGCTTTCCTTTACCCACTCTTGGTGAAATCAGCTGCTGTGGAATGATTCTTAGGGCAGCAAAGACTGAAGGAGCCCAAGAAATGACAAAGCAGTTGGGGGGAGCACTCCAAGGGCAGCAAAGCACAACTTCCCCTCAGTGTGGGTGTGCCAAACAGGGCAGAAAAGGGGCAGAAAAGGAGCCACTCGAAGCCCTCACCAGATGTGGATTTCTCTCTCCTGAGGGATTTCAAACCGGGATGAAGCGCTCCAGGAAAAGTGTCAGAGATGACAGGAGCTGATGGGCTGGAACAGCTGGCCAGGGAGCACAGATTTCCTGCAGGAAAAGCCAGCTTGTTGTGAGAAGGGAAAACAGAAAACTTGACATGTGTCACCAAGGAAAAGGGAAAAGGACTTTCTGGAGCTGGTGGTGGAGCCTGACCCCAGGCGAGGAAGGGAGCAGGACCTTTCCCAAGGGCTCTTCTGCGGCCAGGCACTGAGGGGGTGTCACCCCTGAGAGCTGGGGGGATCCATCAGGCCTGACCCCAAACCCACAGCGGCACTGTGTAGGGCAGGAATGCAGCAAGGTTTGCATTTGTTCAGACAAATGAGCAAAGTTCAAGATAAATCCTTGGACAAACAACCCCTCCCCTCACACGGCAGGATGGATGTGTCAGTAGCCCAAATACCCAGGGGTCACAGTCCCATTTGGAGCTTTGGAGCTCTGACGATGTTCCCAGGTCAGGGCTGAAGGCAAGGCAAAGGACAGCCTGGCTTTGCAGGCTCCTGCCACTCAGTGTCACAGGATTGATTTCAGCCTCTGTCCCAGCTTTTTCTTCTGCAAAATCTGTGATAGTCTTTTGCAAAAGAAGGAATTTCTCCAGCAGATGGGATGTGATGAAAAGGCTGCTGTTGAACCAAGGCTCTTGGGCAAATAACAAACATTAAGTAACATTTGCAGAGAAACTGCACTCAGGGACTGCTGAAACCAAAACTGGACACAAGGACTGATGAAATTAAGACCCCTTCCAGGCAAAAGGCCAGCCCAAAGCTGGTGCTGGTGTCCCTCACAACAGACTCTTCCTTCCAGAGATGAAATTGGTCACATCAATAAATGCGATTTCTCCTGGTCCCTGCCAGGGTGAGTGTCTGCAGTCAGCTCAAGTCAGGCTGCCAGGTCCTTCCCTCTCACCGTTAGGCCTCCAATTAATGACGTTTTAATGAACTCAGGGCTCAGAGTTTTCATGGATCAGTGACATTTCCTATTAGAAAAATATCCCTGCTCAAGCTGTAGAAGGTTCATGTTCTTCTCCAGAGCCAGGGCAGAAGCTGAGGACTCCAGGGTCAGAATCAGCTGGATTTTATTAACACATTTCATATTTTGGTGAGAAAATTTGGAATGGTACCTGCGGAGCAGAGGAGGCTTCAGCAAGGCTCCAGGTGAGGTCTTGGTCCCAGGGGGATAAAGAGAAATAGGGAATTATTGAAGGGGAATGCTCTGGTGTCAGGAGAAATCAGTGAGGGAGGAAGATTTTAGTGTGGCATAAAGCTCATTTTCCATATCCAGCATCACAGAGTGCCAGGATGGTTTGGGGTGGAAGGGACCTTAAAATTCAACTTTTCCCACCCTTGCCATGGCCAGGGGCACCTTCCACTATCCCAGGGTGCTCCCAACACCATCCACCCTGGCCTTGGGCACTGCCAGGGATCCAGGGGCAGCCACAGCTGCTCTGGGCACCCTGTGCCAGGGCCTCACCTCCCTCACGGGGAGGAATTCCTTCCCAATATCCCATCCAGCCCTGCCCTCTGGCAGTGGGAGGCCATTCCCTGTGTCCAGTCCCTCCATCCCTTGTCCGGAGTCCCTCTCCAGCTCTCTCCCCGCACTGCCAAGGCCACCATTGACCTATGTCCCCATGTGCCACATCCATTTTTTATCCCCTCCAGGTTTTGTGACTCCAGCACTGCCCTGGGCAGCTGTGCCAGGGACTGACCACCCTTCGCATGAAGAAATTTTCCCCAGTATCCGACCTGAACCTCCCCGGCACAACTTGAGGCCATTTGCCCTCGTCCTGTCGCTTGTTCTCTGTGAGAAAACACCATCCCACCTGGCTCCAGCCTTTTTTCAGGGAGTTGCAGGAATTTTCCTGTGGTTTGTTCACAGGCACAGTGATTTTCACAAGAGGAAAGTGTCTTGCAGTGTGAGGATGGTCAGTTCAGGGGTGAGAATTGTTCTTATAGAAAGTGTCCTAGGGCGGGACATCCCTTCACTGTGGAGCACGGGGTTGCTGCTGCTTTTCCAGCTGTTTTTTCCCCTGTGCCTTTTTCATGGATTGCTACATTTTAGGTCGTTTATGGCATCCCAAATAAAAGGAGATGTCACCTTTGCTAGGTAGGAAACAACCCTTTTAGTGGATCCCCTCATCCTGCCAGAGATAGCTTTGAACCCAAACAAATGATCTCAGTATTTCTGTGGAGCTGTCAGCAGGGAGGGACAGGATTGTGTTTCTTTGGGCTCTATCGCTGGAATCATCAGGATTATCAGCTCTTTTTGATTGCTGAGCTTTTCCCAGCACTGATAAACGCAACTCCGTGTTGTGGCTTCGGGGGAGAGGGAGTACTGAGGGGAGCGGCCTTGGATCAGGGCAGGGAGGAAAAGGAGGTTTAGCAGAGGATGGCAGAGCCAGAGCTGTGCCACCAGAGCCAGGGGGCCTGGTTTGTCCCCACACACGTGGCAGGGCTGCATCCATTGCGTGCCTCTCCTGGGATAGCTGAGCAGATGGATTAACGCTTGCCTGTGTTACTGGAGAGCCTGGTCCTCTGTGCTGGACGTGTGGGAAGAGCAGCCCCTCAGGGCCAGCTGCCAGGGAGGATTTGGGGTGTAGGGCTCGGTCTGGTGACTGCTGAACTCATGGAATCATGAATGGGTTGGGTTGGAAGGGACCTTAAACCCCATTCAGTGCCACCTTTGCCATGGGCAGGGACACCTTCCATGATCCCAGGGTGCTCCCAGCCCTGTCCAGCCTGGCCTTGGGCACGGCCAGGGATCCAGGGGCAGCGACAGCTGCTCTGGGCACCCTGTGCCAGGGCCTGCCACCCTCCCAGGGAACAATTCCTTCCCAATATCCCATCTAACCCTTCCCTCTGGCAGTGGGAAGCCATTCCCTGTGTCCTGTCCCTCCAGGCCCTTGTCAATAGTCTCTCTCCCTGTTTCTTATCAGCTCCTTCAGGCCCTGGAAGGCCACAATGAGGTCACCCTGGAGCTTCTCTTTTCCAGGCGAACAATCCCAGCTCTCCCAGCCTCTCCTCCCAGCACAGCTGCTCCATCCCCAGCGTGTTGGGCTCTGTTTGGAAGCCCAGGCTTGATTTGCCCCCGAGGTGCTGTCCCTGGGCTCTCCAAGCCCCGCTCCAGCAAGGCACAGAGTAGGGGAGCTGAGCTGCCATGTGACAGTTTATTCAGTTTATTTTAGTGGGACAAGAGCCCTTAAGTGTCACTGAGCTAAATATTTCTCTAATTCATGCAGAACTGAAGTGCAATTAGCAGCCTGATGTCACAGGCCTGGGTCAGAGCTCTCTCCTGTGACACGGCTGTTCCAAGGTGGGAGCTCAGGGCTGGGATGTGGCTGAACTCTCCTGACTCGCTGCCAGTCCCCAGCTGGCAGGGCAGGCTCAGGCTGGAGAGCAGGGAAACGTTCTTCCCCTAGAGGGTGCTGGGCACTGCCCAGGCTCCCCAGGGAATGGGCACGGCCCCGAGGCTGCCAGAGCTCCAGGAGCGTGTGGACAGCGCTGCCAGGGATGCCCAGGGTGGGATTGTTGGGGTGTTTGTGCAGGGCCAGGAGCTGGGCTGGGTGATCCCTGGGGGTCCCTTCCCACTCAGGATATTCTGTGATTCTACATTCAACTCCCCAGAGACTCGTGGTCAGATCTGCCGTAAAGGATACTCAAGATAAAAGATAATCCAAACCCTGTAATAAAAGGTAAAAGATAATCCAAAGGCGTTTATTTATTGTGATATAGCAAAGCAAAATCTGAGGATTGGGCAGTTCAGACAAGGCAGGGAAGGAAAATTCTCTGGACCTGCTCTCTTTGTGGTGTCCTCTGTTCTGAGGAACCTCTTGAGCAGAGATCTGCCCCGTGTTCCTGGTGTAGATGATGGGATGGAGAGACTGGTGCTGGGAGGGTTCCCACTGCATTCCCAGTGGGCTCCAAACAAGCACGTGGAGCTCCTAAATCCGTTCCCAGTCTGCACCATCCCTCCTTGTCCCCAGGAGGAGTTTCTCAGGTGAGCTCTTCCCGCGTTTCCCCTGCACTCTGCTGTGGGATCAGCCGTGCTGGGGGCCCAGCTCTGCTCCTGCTTTCCCTGTGTCTCGTGAGCTTTCCTGCAGCCTGGCAGGAAAAGCAACTCATTTATCCCAGTGTGGCGGTGCCAGTGCTCCCTCCTTGCTGCAGACTGAGTCAGGCATTAAAATCACTTTCCCGAAGTTTATTTTTCAGCACTGACAGCAGATCTGTATTTTCCACTCTCTCCCTCTCTGTTATTGGTAGCTGCCGGGAGCTCACAAATGCAAAGTGAATTGCTGGAGGGGACTTCAGAAGTGATCACCTTGTTTGTACCATGGCAAGGAAAAAAATCATGGGCTCCCAGCACTGGAGTAACTGAGCAGATACTCCATGCTTTAGTTTTGATGTCGTGGTTTTCAGCTGAATTAATCTTGGTTTCAAACAATGGTTGCTATGTGGAGAGCAAAGGTGATATAAAAATAATTACAACATTCAAACATAAGGAAAGACAAATCTGCATCCCAGCACAAAGTGACAGAGAGAAACAAATTCAAAATATTAAAATAATTTCTGTCCTTCCTTCCCATCCTCTGAGCCTTGGTGCATCAGCACCAATTTTTCACATCCTCTGCTCTGGAATTGCTAAACTGAACTGCAGCAGGGGAGGGTTTTTCCACTGTGTTTCTGTCTCCAGCTGAATTTGTGATTCACTGACTTCCTTCAGGGCTCTTGACTTGTCAGGAGAGATCCGTGACAGGCACCAGGGGAGCTCCGTTGTCACCTCTCAGCAAATGTGTGATCACAGGAGCCAGGGGCTTGGGGGGGCAGATGGGATGGGCTTTAGAGAAACCCTGGTTTCTACAACTTGCGGGGAAGTTGGAAAAATAGCCCCAAATGTGGTGTCTGTGTGCCTTGGCCGTGCAGCTGCTGGGGCTGGGGGCACTGGGCAGCCCCCGCTGGGACACACTGGTGGTGGCACTTCCACTCTGTCAGCTCCTGGGGCCCATTAGCAACGTCAGGAGCTTCTGGCATTTCAAATTCGTTATTTCTTCCTTTTCCTTAGAAAGTGCCAGTTTGACAAATCATGGCTTTTCCCTGCACAGGTGAATTTCTCCTGCTTTAGGTGAATTTCTCACTGTGAAAAAAAAATTTGTCTTTTTAATATTTCATCTCTTGCAAATGAGAAGGCGCCAGTCCTGAGGTCCTGGGATATTCCAGACCCTGTGATGTCAGCTCAGATGTAAAAGCTAAGAAAAGGGGGAGAAAGGGGGGAATTTGTTACTTACAATGTTTGCCTTTGGGGCAACCACTCCAGGGGCTGGAGTCCTTCCTGGGAAGTGGCCGGACAGCACTTGCTGATGGAAGTAGAGAATAAAAACTTTGGGATTTTTTCTCTTTTCCCTTTTGCTTTAGAGGGTGGGCAGGCCCTGGCACAGGGTGCCCAGAGCAGCTGTGGCTGCCCCTGGATCCCTGGCAGTGCCCAAAGCCAGGCTGGATGGGGCTTGGAGCACCCTGGGATAGTGGAAGGTGTCCCATGGCGGGGAGGAGCTTTGGGGTCCCTCCCAACCCAAGCCATTCTGGATTCTCTCTTGGCTCTGGCTGGTGCTGCATAGCCGAATTAGAAGCTCTCTTTGCTGCCTCACTGTTATTGTTTTTTGGTAACCATCATCTGCAGTGCCAGAGATGCCTCAAGTCCCTCACAGCAGCTTTGGGCTTGCCTTGTAAAGCCTTTATTAATTATTGTGTCCTTTGTGCAGATCGGGAACAGGTCTCACCTTCTAATCCACTTCTCCCGGTGTTCTCAAAACATTTGTAGCTGTTAAGTAAAAAAATTGGTTTCCTTTGGCTGAGGGCCTTCAGGAGACACTCAGCAGCATCAGGGCCCATTCATTCACCTCACTCGAGTTTCTGCTGCCTCATCCCATTCAGGAGCAGATTCAAGAGCATTTCTCTGGGCAGGAATCCTGCAGCAGCCTGTGAAAAATGGGGAAAAGGCCCAAGGGTCAGACTCAATCTGCTTGGTGAAGTAGACAGAGGAGGTTATTTTTGCAAGGCCTTGGCTTCCCCTCACTCCATAATCCCCTGTGCTGTCAGGTTTGTCATTCTTGTCACAGGCTGCTGTCAGTGCAGCTGTGCCCTGGCACCTGCCGTGGCACAAGCTTCACCTGGCACACAAACATCCTTGCTGCTGCCTGGATCAGGAATTCCAGCATTCCCAGACACAGCAGCCGCTGCCCCTGAGGGTTCCCCTGGGCTGCAGACCCCCTGCTCTCCCCTGATGGAGGAGCGTTTTGTGGGGCAGAGACAGAAGGATTTCTTTCCCTTGGAATATTTGGAGGTTTGGCACAGCCCACACAGTGAGCTGCCCCAAAACCCCTTGTAGTGCTCTCAATGACTGAGCAAAGGGAGAACAGTCCAGCCCAAAATCCCCTGCCTGCAGTGGGGGACACAGCACCGTCAGAGGAGTTTTACCTCAGCCCACTGCTGGATTTACCCTGGGACAGGAATCCATGAGAACTCCGGGTCTGTGGGGGAGGCAGAAGCTGGTCGGTGCCAAATGGGAATTCCCAGCTTTAGCACTAATTAAATGTGAGGAGTTTGCTTCTCCAGAGGTTCCCCAAGGCCTGGCATGGACGGTGAGGAAGGTGCAGCCCTCATTAGGGGTTCCCTTTGATTAGGATCAGCCTGGGGGCGAGGCCTGGCAGCTCTAAACCCACGCCACAGAAACTCCTGGGGCCTGTTAATTTGTGCTGCAGCCTCAGAGCAGTCTCTAATTTAAAAAAAAACCACCAAACCACCGCTTCTGCATGGTTTACTAAACTATTTCAGGTTAATTGAATGGGGCCAGGATTAATATTCCTGCTGTGTTTGCTGTGGAGGTGGTGCCTGTCAGGGGGCCTATTTCTCTTAGCCCAGTTTGAGAACCATTAGATCCTGGCTGGGAAGTGCAGAGGCACAGCCAGAGACACACTGCCCTGCTTAAATCATGCTCAGACTAACCCAGAGGTCAGGCTGGGTCTAGTAAAGCCTGGGACCAGCCTCATCGGGGGTGAGACCGGCAGAGGGAATTACATCTCCAGGAGGGAATTACATCTGCAGATTTGTTCTCGCATGGAAAAGAGTTTCTTTGCAGCCCAGCCCCAGCAGCATTTCCCATCCCCAGAGCCAAGTGTGTCCCCATGGGCTCCTGTCAGGCACGTGGAGGCCACGCCAGCCCCTGGCCCAGGGGTCACAGCTTTAAAGGATGCTCTAAATCCACACTGAGTATTATGGAATATCCCGAGTGGGAAGGGACCCCCAGGCATCACTGAGTTCACATCCTGGCCCTTCACAGGACAGCCACAAAATCCCCCCCTGTCCCTGGGAGCAGAGGAGGGTGCTTGGAGCGCTGCCCAGAGCAGTTTGTAACCCACAGACACCAGTGCCTCTGGCAGAGCTGGGGGATCCCAGGGGTGTTCCTCCATGATCCCATGTGGGCTGTGGGGTGTGCAAAGGGACCCACTGGGAGTACCCAGGGCCAGGTGAGTTTGGAATTCCTCATCATTTCATCCTGCAAACTCAGGCTGGGAACATGCACTTAAACCCGATTTGAATTTCTCAGTGTGTGCTGGGAACACGCCCTGAAATCCGCTGGTAATCTGTCACCGCGTGTCCGATTCCTGCTGCCAGAGCTGCCGGGAGGAGCGGAGCCCTGTCGCGATAGCCAGCCCGGGGCCGAGCCCGTCACTATGGAAATGTCCCGGTGCCCTTCTCGCTCCCGGCAGCATCGGGAATGCGTGATCTTCCTGCCGGGGGAAGCAGTGGCACCGGGATGGCAGCTCCTCCAGCGCCGGGAGAAGCTGGCACAGGCACCTGGGTGTCCTGGGCTCGGGGCGGTGTCACCAGCCCTGCCCACCGCGGGCTGAGCATTCCAGGTTATTT
>VWPU01016308.1:0-13623 GCA_013398955.1 Callaeas wilsoni
CGGAGGGAGGAAGGAAGGGAAGGGTGACCGGGCCGGGAGAGAGGGAGGAAGGGTGACCGGGCAGCACACCCCGCGAGGAGCAGGGGCAGCGCCGGGGTGCGGAGTGAGGCGCGGCAGGTGTGGGCAGGTGGGCGAGGGAAGCCCAGGTGCGGCCGGCTTGTGGCCGTCAGGTACTGCAGGGGCTGGGGAGCGGGTGAGGAAAGGGGATTGGGCAGTCTCCTGCACAAACAAACAGCCCCAAACACACGGTTATACAACTGGGGAGAAATGCTGATCTCCTCAGGAGATGCTCTCTCTGAGCACAGACCTCATAGCAACCTTCCAGCGTCTCAAAGGGGGGCTACTGGGAAGCTGGAGGGGGACTGTTAGGAACTGTAGCGATAGGGCAAGGAGGAAACGGTAGGGACTGAAAGAGGGGAAATTTGCGCAAGATACTGGGAAGAAATTTTTTACTGTGAGGCTGCTGAGAAGCTGGACCAGGTTGCTGAAGGAGCTTGTGGATGCCCCAAGCCTGGCAGTGTTTAAGGCCTTCAGCAACCTGGTCTAGTGGGAGGTGTCCCTCCCCACGGCAGAGTGCGTCGGGAATAGATGATCTTTAAGCTCCCTTCCAACCCCTTATATGAGTCTGTAATTCTTAGAGAGGCAGGAAATGAAGTGCTGGAGCAAAGAGGTGTTTCTGAAGGCAAGAGAATGTATCCTGGGAGCATGGCAAGACAGGCAGTGGGTGCTCGGGAGAGACCTCATGAAAATCAGGTCATTTGCTTCCCTGGAGGTTCATACAGCTTTCCTGGCAAATCCCTTTGTTTTCAGGCTCTTGTTTTGCTGTGTACTTTGACGTAATGATAATTCCTCATTTCTGATTCCTTCCTTTCAGGGGATTCCAGAAGCTCCTCCTGTGGGGTGTATGGGGGTCTCTCTCTGCAGTGTGGTGACTGTGACTGTTTAAAGCACTGAACACTGTTCCTGCTGAGCAGTGGGGAATCGGGAATCCTCGCATTAGCCTCCTGCAGCACGCGGCATTTCTCCCCGGTTGCCAGAGACTGACTGCTCTGAATTGTTCAGGCTGCTTCAAACACATGGAGAGTGTCACCTTTCAGGCACAGCAGAGCTTGAGTGTGGGACTCGTGTTCGGGGAACTTGGGGACAGTGGAACAGCTGCCAAGAAGCTAATGACCACCCCCAACACGCCCTTTCTGTTCCATCTGCTGCCGTGCCTCTGCGACCTGTCCTTTCTTACAGCAGCACGCACCAGCCTGCGCCTTCAAAATGCAGCAGAATGCAAACTACCCTGTCCATGTCAGAACCCTTCACTGCACACACACTTCTGCCTCGAGGGAGAGGACAGGAGAACGGATGGGATGTGACAGATGTCAGTCACATCGCTTAACGCCTCACTGCAAGGCACTGGGATGCTGCTGCTGCCATGTGGGCTATGTGAGAGGCAAAACAGAATGAATCTGGAAGAGGAACTGAGACAGAAAGATCAAACATAGCCAAGCTGGAATGTCGCTGGGGCACTGGAGTGCAGAGCCTTTGCACTGCAAACTTTTCCTGGGGATATGTAGCGACTGTGGGCATTTTCTGTGTTGGCTGACTGAAGTCAGGGTAAGATTGAAGGTTTTCATTCAAATGAATGCACTTGGGGACAGTATTTTAAGAAAAACTCAAAAGGACCAGAGGAAGACAAAGGCCCCTACCCTGATTATTCTGTAAATCAGCATCACCATTAAGGTGTTGCTTCTTTCCGCTCTGTTTCTGTCTCCCCAAAAGCATTTCTAAGGCTGGTGATGATTTCATGCTTCCCCTTCAGAGACACTGACAGAAACCCCTTAACGCAGTTTAGGGACTTACTTGTTGGAAATTTTCTCAGAGCCCACATACAGGGCACTCCTCATGAGCCCAGCCCGCGTGCCCAGAAACGCCATCTCAACTGACAGCAACCCCGTAACGCAGTCTAGGGTCTAACTTGGTGGACATTCTCTCACAGCCCACATACAGGGCACTCCTCATGAGCCTTGTCTGTTTGCGCAGCGGCGCCCACCGAGATGTCCGATCCTCCCCTACGCGATGCTGTGCCGTTCTTGTTGGAAATTTTCTCAGAGCCCACACACAGGGCACTCCTCATGAGCCCAGCCTGCGTGCCCAGAAACGCCATCTCAACGCCCGTCTCCGCGTCCCTGTGGAACAGAAACACACGAGCAGAAGCAAACAGTTCTCAGAAGAACAGCCACGATCCCTGCCCCGGGGTGAGGGCCATTCAAACTTGAAGCCACATCTGGAGACCTGGTCCCAAGTCCATTTGCAATATTAACCCATTCCCACCAGGAGTGATACTGGCTCCTGCCTGCTAATGGCAACAGGCTGTTACTGGCTGACAACCGGCAGGTTTAAGACTTGTGCTCAGATTTAAACCTCTGAAGTCTGGTTATTTCATTCTCTTTTAAGTAGACCATAAGCTCCTCTGCCCCTGCTAGCCCTGCTCCTGGCTACTCTCACGAGGCTGAAGTGCAGGAGAGGAACTGCAGAGAGAGAATGGCTGGCTCAAGGATGCAGAGAATGGCCAGGGTAGCAGAATGTGACCGAAGAGGGTGTAGCTGTTTAAAGCTGTGCTGATAACTGTGTGTCCTAGCAGGGCGGCTCAGCTTCTGCTAGTGCAGGGATACAGGGAACTGAAATGGGAGCAGCAGTCCAGTAGCCATGTACATCTGTAAGTAGCACAGAAAGGAGAAAGGAGACCTCTGTGACATGACACAAGATACCACAAGCAACAGGTGCCTCACTGGGAATAATAAAATACAAAGTTGTTTACTGAAGCCAGCCTGTCCACTGTCTTCCTGAGGGTCAATGTGGAGGCATCACCAATAGAGACAAAACCAAACTCCCTTTTCTCCACTAGAAAAACCCTCTCCTCCAAACTAGACTCTCCCAAGAAGGCCCAGCCTACTGGAGTTCGCTCCAAAGAGACCCTTTTCAAGTTTTTCTAAAGATATTGAGCTATTTCTGTCAGCTTTTTGAGCTATTTCTACAGTTTCTTGTATGCTGTACAAAAGTTGATGACTACTTCAGGCACTGCATATACCCATAGCATCTGGAGATGCATCTTCAGTGGTGTTCTATCCATATTTATTTCTCCTACACTTACAAGGACATGTTGAGGGCTAGAGTTGTCCAGTAGGCCTCCATGGGGGCAGTGACCACTGCATCGAACAGCACTTCCTGGACCAACTCCTCATCACCTAAGGAGAGAAAGGAAGAATAAAAATCAGGCGAGAAAGACATGTTTCTCCCTAAAAGAGTCCCTTGGTAAGGAGCATCTGCCTGTCCAGGACAGTGGATCAATGTGGCACAAAAAAGAGGCCTCCCATTACAGGGCAGAGAAGAGGTCCTAACACCCTGGGTGGTGGAAAGCACAGGAGCAGATATTAAAGCCAAGATCACAGAATTACAGGATCAATGAGATTGGGAAAGACCTCTGAGATCATCAAGGCCAACCTAGGACTCGACACCACCGTGTCGACCAGACCATGGCACTGAGTGCCATGTCCAGTCTTTCCTTAAACACCTCCAGGGACAGTGACTCCACCAGCACCCTGGGCAGCCGTTCCAATAACTAATCACCCTTTCAGTGAAGAATTTCTTCCTAATGTCCAAAACCATCAGACCAGCTCCCCTGCAAACTCTGTGGGAGGGTGCTGCCCAAACAAGTGTGGGCAAGTGGGAGGCTTTCAAATGAAGTTACTTATTAGACCTTCACTTGACTCTTTCATTGAACAGGCTGTCCACAGCCATTGCCTCAAATCCCTTCCTTGACCTTTCTTCTGGATGTCCTGTGGCGAGGATACCAGCCACCACCTTCCACTCAAGTAGCTTCCTTCAAAACCACTAGAGAATTTTTTATGGCCTCTACTCTGCCCCTCTGCTCACTGGCTGTTCTGTTAGCCCTCCTTCCTTCCTGTGAGTCACAAGACATTGTCCCGTCCTGGTTTTCACCAGATGCTCAAGCCAGTCCAGGCAACCATTCTAATCCACTTTGCACTGGAGCTAAGAAGTGATTAGGAAAGTTCAAGGTATCCTCGTGTGCTAAACGACGTGCCCCAGAACCCCCTTCCTCTGACCTGCTTCGTTTCTGTATGGCCCTGCTTGCACTAATCTGTGAGAACACGGTGACCATCATGTTGCAGAAATGCCCCTTTCAGTGCTGCTCTGGATGGAGCCACCCCACCATTTCAGTGTTTCTGGCACTGAAACTTTCTGGGTTGATGTTCCAGGTGTCCCTTAGTGTTTTATCTCAAGTTCTCCCAAATTTCTTTGCAACAGATCTCAGGATCCTTGTTTCCATAGCTGTTGTTATCCAAGACTCAAAATCAGAGCCCACCATGAGATCTTTTCCTCTTCAGGCCCCCCATGTCCAGGATGTGTTCAAATCATATTTGTTTTCCCTCCACAGCACTTCCAAGTCTGCGTATTTCTCACAGTCAGCTCTCCTGAAACTTTCCTCCTCCCTGGCCTTCAACTTGTACATCTCCTCTTTCCAGCCTGCTCCAAGGACAGCCAGGAGGGGTCTGCTCACATTGTGCAAGAGAGGAAGAATTACTGGATTACGGTTGATTGGACTTTTAAGAGATTCCCATCCTTGTGCCAAAGGTTTGTGCCTCTCAGGAGCAGCATTACATGCAGAAGCTTGTACTTGGCACAACTGAGGGGGCTGAAGGACATCCGAAAACCAAATTGCTGTAAGGAATTCCTGTGCACAGCTGCCCATCTGTGCCCCCTGACAGAGATCCCACTCTTCAGTGGTGCTGTATCAGCTGCAGGAGGATGGGACCTGGTGCAAGGCATGAGCAGCAGGGGGAGCAGGAAAGATAGTAAGCCTGTAACTCTTTTTTTTCTCCCGGATCAGTTACCTGTTGTGTTTGGAAAACAAAATTAATAATCCTTGTTCTGAAAGAACCCATCTCCCCAGAGGGCACTGTGAGCCCTTGGAGGATGATGCCTGGGGTCCCTGGGAAACCGAGTCATCTCAGCACTTTTCCTGGATTCTCCTGCCATTGCCCCCTCTAGCCCAGTCAGTCTGTCTTAAACCTGGTGTGCAGCCCCTGCCAAGCTCCATTCAAGCCTTCCACTTTCCAGTATTTCCTATGCTGAGACCTCCAATAAGGCTGAGTTATGTGTCAGCTTTGAAATGGAAAAAAAATCCTCTGACGGAGACAAGGAGGTGGATCCTCAGCTCGTTTCCACTTGTGCATTAATCTAGGCTTGAGTTCAGTCCTGCCTGTGTGAGCAAGTGCCACAGGGGCTCAGTCTGACACCAATCAGTTTGTCACAGTCCTGTGCTGGGTACAGGAAAACCCCAGCAGGGCCCTTTCAGTGCCTGGGACTCACATTCCAGGTCAGGCTCCTCTCCGGTGAGGAAACGGATCACAGCCTCCAGCTGGCTGAGCTTTCGGTGGTCGGGATCAATGTCGGTGATGCAGTAAATCCTGGTGGGAAGGGGAGAAGAAACCCAAAAGGGCAAAGAGAAACCGCAGTCAAAACAAATGCTCCTGGATGATAACTGCAAAAAGAAAGTCAGCAAGAAACCTTGGTCTGCAAAGTCTTTACCATTGCTGCATGTTGTGCCCACTCTAAATCTAACAATGTGGCTGCAAGTCAAACCTTACCACTAAACCAAACACCAATTAACCTGACTGCTGTGCTCAGTAGGGATGCTGTGCTTTCCAGCACAAGCTCACAATGCAAGAGAGCTGTTCCAAATCCTGCCAGCAGTTTCCTGTGTTATGTTGTGTAAGATGCGTACGTGTGCCTGTATAGACGATAACAACGTGATGGAGAGACTTGAAAAGCAGAGGTTGATGCACAATGTGAGACCACACTAGGAGCAGAAAAAATAAGAGACAAAGGAACAAAATGTGAGATGAGGAATGATCTTGCAGTGTGATATGGTGACAGCAAAAGCTGTCCCACGGGGACAAAACTGCAGGAGCCTCGGGACACAGTTTGGGGAGAAGTGGAAGAATGTATTAGAAATGCTCTGTGCTATAAAATAAACCAGTCTTCTAATCCTGCTTCCAATTTTGACCATTCCATTGTCAGGACAGGGGAGAGGAAGGGGTTATAAGGGAGAATTAAAACTCATAAAGGGGCTGAAAGGAGTGATTTATGAGAAAAGTCTAAGAGAAATGAATATGTAAAGTGTGGTAAGCTGACACCTGAAGTCAGGAGCAGAAGACGGAGAAGTCGCTGTTTGTGTCTCAAGTGTGCTGCTTGTGAAATTTTGGCAGTGTAATGAGAGGTGAGAAGGGGTGCAGGGCTTCTTGAATATAGTTATTTTGGCTTTGATACAGGCTGGGTTCATGTGGGACTGAGTGGGACTGAATGTTGGGTTCATGAAAACCCCAAACCTCACAGCAATAAATGGAAAGTGCCGTGCTTCACCCTGTTTCATATCCAAACCAAGCAAAACCGTAAGTTCTGCTTGCTATTGAAACAGGGGTCGTAAATCACCTCCATGTTCACTAGAAGTTGGGTCTGGGCTCAGTCCAGAAGGATGCCAACCAAAAATAAACTAGGATTTAAAAAAGCACTTCAATCTCTCACCAAGCTTGCAACAAAATTCCCTAACAGGTCTGACACACTGTAGGTTTTGTAAGACAATTCTGAGCAACACGAGGGGGAACAAAGTAAGTCTGAGCACAGAAGACTGAGGAAAAATCTCAGCTGTTTCTTAGGAGAGGAATGTGCCAGGTCTTGGTGGGATCTCCCAAAGGAAGAGGTGAAACTCAGTTGCCTGGAGACAATCAGGTCTTTGCAGGTACAGCACCTGAACAGCACTGCTTTTTCTCTAGGCCACAGAGGGTGGTGAACTCGAGCCAGATTGCTGGGAACTTTGCCCAAATATCATGACAAAATCCTGTGTCACTGACAGGATTTCCTCCACTTACCATTCGTTTGCTAAAGACAGGTCTGGCTGGAGCAGGTCGTGCAAACCTGAAACCAGAGAGCACACGGAGTGTTCAGTGAGGATGCAGACAGACACGCAGGCTCTGAAGGAGAAGTGGTGACATCCAGAGTAGCTCCCCTGTCCCTTTTGGATTAACCTACCTTCTTCCACCGAAGTGTTCCCCAGCAGAATGTACTCCCCGTGCCCCCTGGACAGCACAACACCCAGGCTGCAGGCAAGAAGGAAACAAAGGCTTGTCAGCAAGGAAAGGGGACATTCCTAAAGTGACACTGTGTTCCCTGCAGTTACAACCCTTACGACATTAACTCCCTCCACAGCTATTAAAGAAAAGAACATCATCGGAAGTGGATTAAGTGAGATCCGATTTCAGCACAGGGGGCTAAGGACCTGTCTGTAGAGCTATGAGGCATTGCTGGTGACAATTTTTTTGGCCAACGTTGTAGGTTCAGGTCAACGATAACATTTCTCAAATCTGTGCCAGTTTCAAACCAGTTCAGCTGGGGGAAAATAACCAACACCTTTCCCTCCCTCCACTTAATTTGTTATTTGTTGTTTTATAATTTTCAGTGTATAACAATATTGGGGTTTTTTTAAAGCCATACACCAGAACATAAATCATATTCAGTGGAAATGAAAATTTAGACTGTCTCATTTCTCTGAAATGAAACAACATGCTTTACCTAAGGTATAGCTTTTGGACTCTGAATTTCAGGTAAGTCATAATATTCTTTTTGAATTGACCCCAAATAATATTTTAATGGCAATAGGAACAAAGGAGTCAGTTATTCCTACTGCTCTACTCATGACTTGTAGCAAGATTTATGAAGAGCAGGGACTGATCAGCTGTCCCTGACCAGACCTGTGATACACTGTATTGGTGCCACATGAGCCCTTGCTCACCTGAAGGGTGTGCCGCTGATGTCCGTGAAGAAATAATCATTGGTGAGGAAGAGAACTCGTTTCTGAAATAAGAGAATGAGTAAGAGAGACCGTCTGACAGACCAAGGGCATAATGGTGATGGGGACCTGGGATACCTGTCCCCAAGGCTGAGCAAAACCAACACCTCACACCCCGCTAGGGCCGGCTGGGGGCAGGGATGAATGTGCAGTATTCAGCATATCCAGCACCCTGAGACTTTCAGGATCTGGGCAGCCACTCCATCTTTCCAAGAAAGGCTCCAGATAAACCTTTCTTTGTTCTAGGGCTCCTGCACCGGCTGCAGGAAGGGGTTGGGGGGAAGCTGCCCTCCCTCTCGCCCCCTCCAAGCACACGTGCTGGGGCCCTGCTGCTCCTCTGCTAGACACAGCAACCCTGACAGCTTTACACATCATCATCATCATCATCATCTCCAGCAGGAGGGGGGCTCAGCAGCAGATAGGAGGGAGGGGCAGAATGAAGGAGAGGCAGAATGGCAAACCTACCCTCTGTGTGGGTGAGCAGCCAGGGCCAAGTCTCCCCACTCCTGTGGAAAATGCTGATATTCCTGACATTTGCTTTCATGCCAAAGTGGGACAAAACATTAGCATATTCCAATTTTGTTAAAAAAAATCAGTAAAAACAAATTTACATTTTCTATTTGGAAAAAAAGTGCTGTTTCAAATCCAAGCCGTTTTGATTCGTGTGCAAGTATTTTTTTTCAGACTGACATTTCAACTGAAGACATTTCAGATTATTGAAAGCTGCTTCAGAACTTCATCTGTTTGCCAGACTGGCCTTTTCCTGTAGGAAAGTGTTGATTTCAGTGGAACGCTTTTCCTAAGGAGAAAAGTTTCTGGAAAGTTTCTATCCAAGCCTTATGCCAATATATGAACCCTAATACGTTTAAAATCCTAGACCCAGCCTGAGAACGAGGTGAGAGGACGTGTGTGGGAGACAGGGGAGTGAACACAGAAAACTCAGTGCTCCCCAGGGAACGTCGTGCCTGCCCTAACCTGCTCGAGCTGTGCAGCCCTGAAAGCAGAGCGAGGCACAGAGGGCTCCAGCTCCACAGCGTGCACCAAATTTGTGCTCACTGGGCTGATGGGGACGGGGGAGAGCATCAGGTGTGATGGGGATTCAGGATATTGTTAGGTGAGGAAGTGGCAGGTGGCTTAACCTGTTTCCTCCTCTCTCTCTCTCCACGCATGGCAGCTGTACTGCTGAAAAACAGGGTCTTCTACTGTGCCAAGACCACACAGAATCACTGAGGTTGGAAAAGACCTCTGAGATCACTGAGCCCATCCTTTGACCTATCACCACCTTGTCAAGTAGACCATGTGCCACATCCAGTCGTTTCTTGAACGCCTCCAGGGATGGTGACTCCACCACCTCCCTGTGCAGTCCCTTCCAATTTTTAAATAACCCTTTCCATGAAGTTATTTCTCTGAATGTGCAAGATCTTCCAAAGGGCTGTGGTACCCCCAAAGAGTATCACTTGGTGGTGTTTTGGTGGCTGTGGGTGGTATGAAAGGTGTTAACTCTCCCTTTTCCTGCCTGTCTGATCTGATGACAGAGGCAGGGAGGCACGGAAAAGACCTGGCCACTACTCTGAGACCCTGTCCTTTAGCAGGGCTTGTTCTGCTCATCCTTTTTTCCCCTGACCTGGCCCTCTTCTGGTGTGTGCTCAGCCAGCCCCAAGGAAGCCGGAGGTACCACCACCACTTATCCATGGAATGGAAGAGCAGCAGAGGCACCCTTGAGCCAAGAGGGGCTGAGGATGATCAGGCAGGACTTTGCTACACAGCGGGGATCAAGGGGAGGAGAGCACGGCACGCTGGCACAGTGACAGGATGGCTGACTGCCAGCCCCTGCAGTCTGGGAACGCGTGGATTTCCAGCATGGATGCTGTACTGGGCATCCAGGCCTGGCTATTGCCATTACCAGAGGTTTGCCACAACTTCTACCCGTGCCCTCTCTGCTGCTTTCACAGTCACAGCCCTTCTGTACTCGAGCTGCAAGCAGAGGCACTTCTGCCCCTAGAACTCCCTAACAACTGCCTCCTGTATTTGTTCCTTATTTTTTTCCTCTCTGTCTCACTCTGTTCTCGATACCTTCCTGAAATCAACATGGGGTATCGACATTTACGTGGCTGACACAATAATTTCTGTCCCCTTCAACTCAGGTCTTCTCTCCACAGTCTGGCTGCCTCATTCTCTTTGTTTCAAGGCTCTGTCAGCACTTTCTTTGTTTCAATGCTGCTCTGCTTCATCAGCTAGCAGAGTACAAGTGGGAATTACTAAGCTTCGTTTCTGGTTTCCACACCACGTGTATTCTGATAATAGTAAAATTGTCATATACTCAGCCTCAGTCCCCTATTGTGCTTCATAAGGCATCCAGAGCTGCAGAATGAAACAATATCTCTTTACCAAGGCTATTTTTTGTTATCTTCTTTTTTCCCCTGGGTAGGGGAGCACAAGGATGTCTCTAAAATATTGAACTAAAAAGATATCATTGGATGACTCAGAAGAAGTGTTATTGAGGGTGCACAAAGAGGTTAAGCTAGCAAAATAAGCAATCTAGACCTACAAAGAAAAGATCTTGCTTTAAAACCTTGATTACTTTTCTGACAGAATAACTAAGGTAATGGATGAAGGAAATAAAGGACATGTAATATATCTGGGTATATATAAAGTACTTGAAACAGCTTGTCATGAACTCTTATTCCAAAGAATCAGTTAAAGTGGGCTTAAATAAGATATGGAGGGAGAACCAGCTGCAGCACTGTAAACAAAAAGAAACAGTAAACAACAGGCCATCCAGGGAAGAAAATCTAATGGGAGGAACAGACTCTGCCTTAGCAGCCCTTCTGTACAGGGATCTATCTGTAAGACAAAATAGAACAGCATTTCTCTGCATACTGAAAAAAGTGTCTCAACAGCCCTTAAAATTAGAAAGGCTGCATGAAAAGGAGAAGTGGGTTTCATGTGGAAAAATGGCAACTGGAAAAAATAGCTAAGAAACACAGAAGTGAGGGCGGCAGTTCCAGCGCAGCTGTGGGAGGGAGAAAAACTTGAAGGGACAGCAGAAGGGAGATTGGGGGCTCCCTGTTCAGAAATATCCTATTGCAGAGAATAGCTGCTCTGTACAGAGCAACAGGGAAACAGTCACACAACTCAGCAAAGCCCTCGTGCACCAGAAATGACAGAGGAGTCAACAGCAACAATCATAACAGCTGAAAAGTGTGCAAATATTTCAAATGCAGATGTTGGCAATGCCCAGGAGAAGAAAAGCAAAGCCACTGACAGGTGTTGAAATCTGCATTTCAAACACCAAGAAGAGAGGGAGAAAATTTAGTGGCAAAATCTAGCAGGACGACCATTCAGAGGAAGCAGAGGGGTGTCTTCATTAGGAAATGGCACCATTTCAGCAGTGCCTGTGAGCATTTGGTTTGCTGGAATTGGTGCTGACTGTGGCTTAGCATGGGAGCAGTTCAGCCAGCTGCTGAAAAAAATGCTCTCTATACAGGATGGAAAATTTTCCTGAAATATGGAAGACTTCTGGGCAGTGTAACTTGCAGGACTCTGGAATACTTCCTAACAGGAAATGATGAAAGCCAAAATCTTTGAGAGAGTTAAATAAACGTGAATGAAAAAGTACCAGTGAACATAAATGTACGAGATAACTTTGCCCTGATTCCAAAGGAAGATGTATAACCCTGCCCTAGAGCTGGTAGGGAGTGTTCAAAAGTCTCCATTTCACTAGGACTTTTCATAAAATGTCTGCAAATATTTGCACAGAAATTTAATCCTGGACCTGGATAAAGGGGATCACATTCTGACGAAGTGAGGGGCAAAGTTTTCATGAGTGGTTTTGGGTAGGGAAAGAGGGTGGCAAAATAGTCTCCAAATCTCGATCTGTGTAAGTCAGTTCAGCACAGTCTTCCCCATTCTAACTCTTGAAGATCTCTGATTCATTTCACAGCCCTATAAACAATGAACAAGATGCTTTTTGGCTTTGCCTGGGCTAAGCAGGGAGCTGAGAGCCATTCCCAATGCCTTTCTAAGAGCAGAATTTTGGTCGGTATAACGAGCGCTTCTAACGATGCTCCCTTGTATGTCTTTAGAACATGCGTTATAGATGTGGTAAAACAATAAAATCCTCACACTCAGGAATGCTGAACATTAAAAACCACATCCTTTGTGGTTTTTCAGCATCCACTTCCCATCCACTCCCCTGTGCGACCTGAACAGGAGGATCATTTCTTACCCCTTTGTCCACGGGGACCTTCACATCCATGGAGAGGTAGCCTGTTTCCCCATTGATCATAGCAGTCCTCAGCTGCAGAGGTGAACAAGTTTGGAATTAGTGTCTCCAGGCAGGGCAGGACAGGAATTAAGAGCCACTTGTTGTTAACACACAGGGGCTGGCAGAAAGAATCACTGCTGGTTCCCTCTCCTCCCCAGCTCTGCCTTGCTTCTTTCAAACAGAAAACCTGTTTGCAATGATCAGATTCCTTGTACGGTCAAGGCGATAAGTGATACGGAATAGTAACAGTTTATCCTGAAAGCTTGTTGATATGTCTTTTTAGCAAAAAGAAAGGATCTGGAATCTATGAAACTGCCAGTCCAAGTTACAGACTTCACTCTTTGGCAGCCAGAAATTCATTACCACAGCGCTTTAAGAGCCTGGAAGAGGAGAAAACCGAGAAACCCACTAAACTCCCGCAGACTGAATCCAAAGCTCTTTGACATTTTAAAAACTGATTTATAAATTATAGGCTGCATTCAGCACCACTTCTGAGGCGCAGCAAAGCAGCTGTTTAGCACAGCAAAGCAAGACTGTGTGAGAGCAGGGTAGGCAGTGAGAAGACCGCTTTATTTAATCCAGCTTCCAAAGGTAAAATGTAATTTTCACAGTGACTCCCAGCCTCTCGCAAGAAAGATCCAGGAAATTTTTCCGCAAATACAGAGGCTTTGACTTCAGGTCCAGCCTGCCAAAGCATATCGAGTCTTTTGCTTCAGGCTGGATAGAAAAAAATAGGTGGGAAGTAACTTACTCATTCACAAATTGTTTCCTTACTTCCAGAGACAGGCCTCCATTCAGGTGCTAGCCAGTCTCAACTGCATTGGCTTTACAAGGCCACAGTTTTGTTTATGATGGCTGTTTGATGTGGGTTATTTACAGACCTAGAATATGAAGCTCATGTTTCCCAAGGCCCACATTTTGGAAACGAAAACATTGGCTGGTACTATTACTCCTTCTTTGGCCAAGAGCGTTTGACCTTCTTCCAGAGCCTCGGCATGTTCTCTGCTCTGGTCTGACAGCCTGCAGGATTTGCTATGGGTTCTGGGTTTAGAATCATAGAGTATCCTGCACTGGAGACAAGAATCACCAAGTCCAACTGCTGGCCCTGCGCAGGACGCCCCAACAATCACACCGTGTGCCCCAGAGCGTTGGCCAAACGCTTCCTGGGCTCTGCCAGGCTGGGGCTGTGAGCGCTGCCCTGGGGAGCCTGGTCAGTGCCCAGCCACCCTCTGGGGGAAAACCTGTTCGTGACAGCCAACCCAAACCTGCCCTGACACGGCTTCAGGCCGTTCCCTCGGGCCCTGCCACTGGGACAGAGAGATTAGTGCCTGCCCCTCCTCTTCCCCTCTCATGGAAGCTGTACCTGCAGTGAGGTCTCCCCTCAGCCTCCTCCAGGCTGAACAGACCAGGAGACCTCAGGCACTCCTTGTATGGCTTC
>VWPU01016309.1:0-19453 GCA_013398955.1 Callaeas wilsoni
GGCGGGGTGGGGGGGCTGAAGGCGGGGACGGGCGGGGTGGCGGTGTCGGGTATGGGGGAGGCCGGTTCCTCGGTGAAGTGAAGCGCTGGCGCTTTGTTGGAGGAACCGGGGCGGGGCCATGTTGTTCCCGCGGAGGGGAAGCGCCGCCAGCCGCGGGCTCCGGGGCGGCCGCCGCCGCCAAGATGGAGCCCGACAGCCGCCCCATTGTACAGCGCTTTGTAGGGCGGCCCTCCCGCCCTGCCCCTGTCCCCGGCCCCGTCCCCGTCACCGAGCGGTGACGCCGCTCCCCGCGCCCGTCCGCCTCCCCCCGCGGCGGGGCTCGCCGAGCCACCACCCGCCACCTCCTCTTTTATGTGCCTATATGTCAAAGCTTTCCGAAAGACTCGGGCATTCCCCATCAATAAGTCACTGCAGGCCTGGAGCCTGAATAGAATCGTATAATGGGGTCACAGAATGTTTTGGATTGGAAGGGACATTAAAGATCATCCAGTTCCATCCCCCCTGCCAGGGACAGGGACACCTTCCTCAGGACCAGGTTGCTCAAGGCCCCATCCAACCTGGCCTTGAACACTTCCAGGGATGGAGCAACCACAGCTTCTCTGGGCAATGTGTTCCAATGCCTCACCATCCTCACACTAAATAATCTCATTTTAATATCTAATCTAAACCTACTCCCAGTTTAAAGCCATTACTCCTTGTCCTATCACATGCCATTGTAAAAAGCCTCTTTCTAGCTTTTCTTGTATAGGCCAAAATTCAACTAGCAGGGGAACAGAGAGAATATCTATTTATTCTCTCTTTATTTTTATTTAGAGCAGTCTAAATTTAAATGGTAAAACTTCAGAAAGGCTCTAGAGGCCTAGTTCAGTGAAGACTGGCTAAAGCAGTTTAGTTTCATTTAGAGCAGTCTAAGCCACCTGGTTTGTAGACAGTAAATTCTTGTATCTTTTGCTGTATGCTTGTTAAAACAAAGAATAAGGGAAACGGGCACATCTGCACAGAACAGGGTAGGAGCAAAGGAGACATCAGCGTCGTGCAAGAGGATGATGTGTGAACTGTGGTGTCTTGCTTTCCCTGCAGATTGAAGATAGGCAGGCCGAGATGAGCAGGAGGAATGTGCCTCAGAGGTAAAGATGAGGAATATGCTCTTGAAAAGAGGGTGACTGCACCTGAAGGCATTGCTCAGAAGAGGAAGGTGTATGCTAATGAGCGAGTAAGTCTTTTGAAGATTCAGTTTGTAGCACTGCAGGCAATACTGAACCACAGAGTGAAATGAGTTCTGTAGCAAAATGCATTTAGAAACTTGGCTACAGCCAATCAGATTAGATGTTTAAAAAAAAAAAGTTACAAAAAACATCAACATTGGAATGAAAAGGGGGCGTGACCAGTATTAAATGAGAAAGCAGAAAGGTAAGAGACTTCAGAAGGAAAAGCTGAGGTTCTGCTTTTCTCATGCCGAATTTCAAGAAGCAGCAGGAAGAAATGCGGCCGTGGATGGCGAGGGAAAGAAAGGTAAGTGTGAAAGTCATCAGCACTGAGGAGAGGAGCAAAGTCACCCAGAGGCCAGGGCAGAGCGCAGAGGGAGAAGCAGCAGCGCACCAAAGCCAGAAACCAGCAGAGTGAGTTTTCCTTGTGTTTGCATAAGTTAGCACCTGTATTGCTTGAAGCTGGAGGAGCGCATGTGGGGGGTGGGAGACCTTCTTTCCCTGGGAAACAGGAGGGTTTCTGTTTTACATATGAACGAGGCCTGATGACAGAAAATTACTCCAGTTGTATGCTAATGGTGAAGCGTTTACGCTGCTGACATTATTGAAAGTGCCATTTCCAGTGGGGAAGGACCCGCAGTTTTTTATTTCCTTGCAGGATCTCCACTAATCTCCATTATATTATTACACTTGGAGCACGTTGTTTCCCTCAAGTGGGCCTGAGAGGAGGGTGATACATAAAACTAAATGCCTTTCCCATCTAGTTGCAGTGTTTGGCTTTCTAGAGTGAGTGTGTTGCTGTGGAGTTTCTTGTCCCAAATTTGCAACGATGTATTAATAAATTGTAAAACTGCTAGTGTCTTGTTTGATTTTTTTTTTCTCAAGTAATGGCAACATGAACTCTAAAGAGTACCGTTATGTTGTTTATTTCCATTACAGAATTTCTCTAAAGAGAATGTGGGGGTGGGTACATGGCTGTAAAATCACGTTACATGAGAAATCACAAGATTTACAGACAGGGAGACATAGACAATGCATTTATACCACTAAATGAACCACAGACACAGTGTTTCCCTGAACATTGCTGGAATAGATCCTTTTTTCTGGCAATCACATAGTGAAGTTGAGTGCAACAGAAGTTGTGACAGCTGTTGTTAAGTTTAATTTCTTTTACATGGTTTTAATAGAGGTGGAGTAGACTGAAAACTTAATCAGTAATGTCCATAACCATCAGATAAAGTCAGTTTATCCAGTGATTTGCTTTTCCTGTCTATGAGAAAAATCTTGTCCTGAGATCAGCCAGTGAGACTTCTGCAGTTTTCTCTTTAAACTGACCCCTGCTGCTCATTGCCATCCTCTATCTAGGAAATCTTTCTCGAAGTTGGTGCATTTTATCTTTTTGTAACCAAATGAGATTTTGTAACACTTTTCTCTAAGGCAACAAAAGAGTATGTTGAGAGTAAGTGCTTATACAGTATCCTGGTATCCAGGAGACTTATAAGCAGCTTTTCTGAAGGATCTGTTCAGGGATAGAAAAATTCCTTTGATAGATCATGGTAATTAGATTTTTTTAATGTGTAGATTAACGTGTACATATTAAAATGTGTATTTAGAAGTCATGTTAGGCATGTCAATGATTCTGAAACTTGGATTCTTGCCTTAATAAGAAATTGTTTTGTTTCAAATGCAGCTATTACTTGCTGTTTAAGAACTGAGCTTTGGTGGGCTAAAATGCCTTCTGAACTGTAGTTCATAATTGAGTGCCTGTAGCCAGTAGTGATATTGTATGCGCTTTTCTCTGAAGTCAAGAATTTAATATAATAAAAATATCTTGCTGAAACATAAGCTAATAGAATTTTTCTCTCTATTTAAGAACAAAATCTTAAACTGAAGCACTGCAACACAATCTGTGCAGCATACCAAGCTGGAGCAGTATTGACTTTTTTTGTTTCTCATTTCTTTCCCTAAACAAAGAGTCTCCACTTGGAAAAACATAAATCATTTGTAGAGTCAAAAATGTCATTTGATGGCTAGGAGACAGATATAAGTACTTAAGGTAACACTTCAATGGGAATCATCTGCTTGAGGTCCGAGGAATGATCTGCAGTGCTGCAGCATGTGCTGCTGCCTCCAGATGTGGCCTGGCAGCAGGGCTGGGCTGCCTCAGCTGCTTGCTGACATCCAAAGGAGAAGGCCTTACTGTCCCTCCTTCCCTGCTTCGCCCTCTCACCCTAGTGATGAGCTCTGGCCACGAGGTGAGTAATGAATTCACTGGCGAAAGAACGTTTACCTTTTTCTGCCAGAGGTCATTTTTCTGTAATTTTGCTGAGCTGAGTCAGCTTGCCTTTGCGTGAAATGGCTCAGGGTGAGCAGTGGTAGTGTGCAACCGGGAGGAGATGACAGGGAAGTTTTACTTTTGATGATGAGATGTTGTCTGGGCTCATGGCGTACTCCATATGGAAATCTCTGGAGTGTAGGAGTGCACTCTGCAGACAGTGGTGGGCTCCTCTGCCCATGTGACACTTCAGCCAGAATCAAGCCAGCTTTGTTGCAGAACTGCGTTAGCTAATACACACTGCCCCTTAGGGAAACTTTCCTATTTCCTCTTTCTGTTTAAATCATTCAATGTTACACAATGCTGAATGGCAATATTGCTTTTTGAGGTCTAGTTATGTGTTTAAAGTGACCATATGCCAAATGAAATGCAGGATCAAGCTAACGGGTAGTTGGCAGTTTTCTGTGATTTTATCACAATTAGAGCAATATATCAATCACAGATACCCAGGGCCAAAATAATGCTCCAGTTCATGATTGGCATCAATGTATTTGTAACTGATATATTTATTTATTAGTTTCTTTGTTGCATAGTGTGCTAAAATTATTACATATGTTAACAGAAAAATGTCGGCCAGGGTTTGAGTTGAGTGTGATTGTTTTGTATGTTGTAAATCATAGAATCATAGAATAGCCTGGGTTGGAAGGGACCTTGAAGATCATCTTGTTGATCCAACTCCCTTGCCATGGGCAGGGACACCTCCCACTACACCAAGTTGTTCAGAGCTCCATCCAACCTGGCTTTGAACACTTCCAGGGATGGGGCAGCCACAGCCTCTCTGGGCAACCTGTGCCAGTGTCTCACCATTCACACAGCAAGGAATTTCCTCCTAATATCTAATATAAAGCTACTTTTTTTCACTGTAAAGCCATTCCCCCTTGGCCTGTCGCTCCAGGCCCTTGTAAAAAGTCCCTCTCCATCTTTCTTGCAGGCTCCCTTCAAGTACTGGAAGGCTGCAATTAGGTGAGCCCAAAGCCTTCTCTTTTCCAGGCTGAACAATCCCAGTTCTCTCAGCCTTTCCTTGTACTAGAGGTGCTCCATCCCTCTAATCTTGGTGGTCTCCTCCGGACTCGCTCCAGCAGGTCCGTGTCCTTCCTGTGCTGGGACCCCAGAGCTGGATGCAGCGCTCCAGTGGGGTCTCACCAGAGCAGAGCAGAGCAGAGGGGCAGAATCCCCTCCCTCACCAGCTCTCACGCTGCTGTGGAGGCAGCCCAGGATGGGATTGGCTTTCTGGGCTCCAGGTGCACATCGCTGGCTCATGTCCAGCCTCTCACCCACCAGCACCCCCAAGTCCTTCTCCCCAGGGCTGCTCTGGATCTGTTCATCCCCAGCCCGGACTGATAGTGGGGGCTTCCCTGACCCAGATGCAGCACCAGCACTCGATCTTGTTAAACCACATGAGGTTGCCATGGGCCCGCTTTTTGAGCTTGTCCAGATCCCTCTGGCTGGCATCCTGTCCTTCAGGAGTGGCAGCTGCGTCAATGAAGGATAGGATGTACAAGACTGGCCAGGCAGAAGGCTCCGTGGTATGTTACAACTTTAACGGTGTCATGGGTGTGAAAATACCAGGACAGCACCTCTGGCAGTGCTTGTTCACGGGGCAGCATGTGGTGATTCTTCACAGGGCCAGCAGTTGCTGCCTGTGCTTTTGGCATCCTTTTTGCTGCAGATACAACAAACTGGGCTCTACGCTGTTTTTCCAATGTCTCTCTATCCCCAACGCCCTCTTCTTTCACAGAAAGCATTGCTCCTGTGCTTTGCTTTTCCATAACAGATGATGCCTGGTTTTGGTCTTGTTCTGGCTCTTCCTTCGTGTTTAAGTGCCAAAATATATTTTTTCTTCCTTTAAGAGGCTTTCAGCTAAACGTGTAAAGTGGGTTTTGCAGCAAAATTCTTTGTATGCTTCAGGGCAATTTTTGATGGGCTGAAAAGAATCATGGAAGAATAGTCAGATGGACATGCTGGATCAGCAGCTTCAGCTGTTGTTGATGGAAGAAAGTAGTTAAAGGCAGAACATGCAGTTAATGGTGCGAGTCTGAGATTGCAGCTTGGTTGTTGAATGTGGACAAAAAGGATTGTATTTCAGTACATAATAGTAATTTATTTTAGAACTATCACAGTATCATAAATAGTTTGCTAACATACGCAAACATCTTAGTGGTTAGGTTTCAGTGGCTAGCCATTTGTCAACAAAAGCTCTAGAAGTAAGTTTAACAAATAGACTTGTGCTGAGAGAATGAGGCTTCACAATTGTTTGGAAACAATGTTTTGGAGAGTTGAGGACATTCTTTTTCAAAAACTAACATTTCAAAGATAGAACATTCAAATAACTTGAACGTGTCTAATCAGATGAAGTTGGAAGAAGCTCAGGCCAAAGCTGAGTCGGGTCTGATGTATCAACACATTGTGAAAAGTGCACAGAATAAGATTTCTGCAGCAGGTGTTTCTGTTGAGCTCTGTTGGACAGCAGACATCCTCTGCAGATCCTGGATGCAGCACCTTTGTGCAGGCTGTGGCTGCTGCCAGCCTGTGGTATCCTGCATGAGCAGGAATGAGTGAGTCAATCAGATAGGCAGTAATAACATGAGTCTTGGTTAGGCTTGTTATTAATCACTGACTGTGTTGTTTGTTGTTGTAATTGCGATTCTGACCAAAGCAGAAAATTACAGTTGCTTTAACAGATTAGATTTTGCATTTAATTTGGCACATGGCCTCTTTAAACATAAAGCTAGGCATTAAGATATGTGTGAATAGGGAAGAGAATGCTGCCTTTCAAAGAACACATTCTATTCTGGAACCTCACAGCAAATACTCTCCTTCTTTGCATTTCTTCACTTACATTACTCTTTGCATTTATTTGACAACCTTCGTATATGTACAAATAAATGAATTAAAATCTTCAGAATTCATTCTATTGACCTAAAGTTAATCTATGAAAGCTTGACTTCTGATGCAGCAAAAGATGATTGAGATGGTAGAAAGCTCAATGCAGCAATGAGTTGAAAGTCTTGTTTCCTTTATGTTCCCAATCCTCCTTCTGGTCATGTGGTTCCACTCCTTCCAAGGTGCCACCACTGGCACTGTGTTGCCTCAACTCACCCACTCTTGAGAAAGCTGTCTATGTTTTCACTGGATGATTTATGAAGGGATCTAGTAAGGAACAGAGCTGGTATAAGGTAAGTGGGAGAAATGTGCAATGACACGTAGGAAAAAAAAACAACTTAAATAAAACCTTCAATCTTGAACAAACTCATATTTTTAATAGGGAGGATTTTATTTTGACTCTTACTAGAAGATATTTTCCTTTGTATGATATCAGTGCTGCGTGTTTAACATGAAATATTGGATGTTTATGTGTTCGGTACTTGCTGATCTTTAGAGAAATTAAACTGAAGCTTGAACTACTGAGCAATCAGAGGTGTTTCTTGTTTCTTAAATGAAGTAGGCACTGCATCAGAAATTAAAATGAGGCTGTTTCAAAACTTATGTTTAACTGCACCCGTTTCTAGACCGAAATATTTGTCCAGATGTTTTGAAGTCTGTCTGCCCCCTTTAAAGTGTGAGATCCTGGAGAATCCCAGAATGTAGGCAGCAAGATGCCTGCATCTGATGGCCCCTACTGTTTCAGTGTTTCAGTAGTCTAGGCACTGTGGAATAAAGCAAGAGTGAAAGAAGGAATTGTTATCCCAAGACACTTAATGAGAATGAAGCATCTATCCCATCAGCTGTATTTCAAGTGTCAGTTCAGTTGACTGATTCAAAAGCTTCATTGGATGTCCAAATATAGGAGGAGATTCTGGTAGTCTGTGGGGAGCTCAGCTCCTCTTGTATGGTTGGAAGAAAAAGCACAGCTCTGACTACTTTTTTCCAGAGGGCAAATCAAGAGTGGCTTAATTTAGTGAAATTCACTGTGCTCAATATTTGCTCTGTCTAGCTGCCCTCCTGCCTCTCTGTGGAAGTTCATTCACACTGTATCATGTGTGCCTCCCCTTCAGATTGAAATCAGCGTTACCAAATGAGGAACTCCTGCTTCCTGCCTTGCGTTTGCCTGCCTGTTCTGGTCCTCACTGGAGCGATCTTGCTTACGTCACTAACCCTAGGAAAGTGGTATTTTTGGCCATACCATTGTGTTAAATCTTCTCACCAAAGGCCTGACAAAAGGAAGATGGAAGGGTTAACACCTGGTTAAGTTGGCTTTTGTCTTGAAGAGTTCATCTTCAGTGACTGCAGCTCATGGTTCAGAACCTCAGATGCTCAGGTAAACTGGAGCGGTGGAGCAAGAAGATTTTGTCCAGAGTAGAAATTGCCAATGTTACAGAAAACAAACCATGGCCCTTTTTCTCTACCAATAACTGCTGTATGGCATGAAGAATCATATAATAGTAGAAGGGTTTGGGTTGGAAGAGAACTTTAAAAATCATCGAATTCCAACCCCCTGCCATGGGCAGGAACACCTTCATGGATGGAGCCCCATCCAAACTGGCCTTGAATGTTTCCAGGGATGGATCCTAAACTTCTCTGGGCAACCTGTGCCAGTATTTCACCACCCTTATGGTAAAAAAAAAAATCTTCCTTATATCTAGTCTAAATATACCCTCTTTTAGTTTAAAACCATTACCACTTGTCCTGTCCCAACAGGCCTTGTTAATAAGTTTGTCCCCATCTTTCTCATAAGCCCCCTTGAAGTGCTGTCAGAAGAGGGCATGTTGTTACCAGCTCCATGTAAAAGTACTCAAAAAGGTTGTCAGAGGTTTTTTTTTTGCATTTTTTAATCATAGGCTAAATTGGTGTTTTCTCTTCCACTGGGATTAATTTATGTAAATTTTTATTTGGAAATTGTTTTACAAAATAATCTAGAGACTAGCAGAGCTTAAAATATTGCTACCCATCACCCAAAAAATGACAGCACTTAACATCAAAGTTCAAATTAAATATAGTCAGTGACAAGTGCATTCAAAATGTTCTGACAGATGAGTAGAAGGAAATATGTTCATAAGATTAGATAACTGTTTATGCAGTTCAGAAATGACTGGAAATAGTCAAAAATAGCTAAATAAAGAGCAGGTTATTTGAAGAGATCTGCCTAAGATTTTTGAGAGGAAGATATGTGCAAGTTCTTGATTCTGGAAATGATAATCATAAATTTGTAGTGACAGGAATTAATTGAAAGATGTTTACAGTAGAGAAAGACCATGCTTGAAGTGTTTGCAAATGGCTTTTAAACCTGGAATTTCCTTCCTGTTCTCTTTACCACATAGAACAAGCGAGGATAGCAGCAGTAAAACTTTTGTTGGCAGGAGAGACTGTGGATAGAAAAGTTTGGTTTGTTTGCTGGTTTTGGGTTTTTTATTAGTTTGATAGTTTATTTGAAGCTATAAACAGTGCTGCTAATAAACTGCAGGTAATAAATTCATCTTATTCACAGCTGATAATCTCAGGAGTGATAAGGAATTTTGCTATGCTTTTCAAATTTCAAATACAACTTTTAAAGGCAGATCAGACTCAAACATTCTAGTTAATAGAAGTGGGCATTGTTATAACAATAGAATACTCTAAACTGGGTTTGGCAACAGCATTGTGGTAAATAATTTGGCAGAGCATTATACTTTTATTACCTGAAGTGATCAGTTACCTCATTTTTTGCTCCAGTCCCAGTTCAGCTGAAACCAATAAAAACCTTGCCACAGACTTTGATAGGACCAGAATCAAATGCTTCACGACTCACATTTTCTTGAGCTGTGGCGAGAAAATGCTCTTCCATATGGTACTTTGGTTTTGCTGTTCTAATGAATTCACAAAAACCCCAACAACCCTCCCAGCCTATAAATGCATAATTGATAGGTCGCATAGCCGGCTTTCTTATTGCAGCAGTGAGCAGGATCAGTGATTTATTTTTCAGTTTACAGAGCCAGAGCTCACTTTTCTGACCCTTATTATTTGCC
Source organism: Callaeas wilsoni (assembly GCA_013398955.1). Classification (NCBI taxonomy): domain Eukaryota; kingdom Metazoa; phylum Chordata; class Aves; order Passeriformes; family Callaeidae; genus Callaeas; species Callaeas wilsoni. The sequence goes on from VWPU01016309.1 coordinate 9,483, forward strand.
CTAATTAATAAACTGTCTTGTTTTATAAAAGGTTGCATGCTGTAATCTTCTATGATGCTGAAAAGGCTGTTCTGGATGGCTAACAGCATTTAGTGTGACACGTTTAAAACAGAGTATGTGTATTTACCAGTATTTTGTTTAGACATTTCTTTTTTCAACTGTCACAGTAGATCTCTGTTAAATCACTTAAAATCCACTGTCTTTCCCGAAGGTCCTTGAAAGAAATGTCAAAATCAAAACACTGGTAATTTAGTCTCTATACAAGTTAACTTGCTGCTGCTCTGCTCCTCAAAAACCTTCCTCCTCCTCTTCCTACTTAATCACAGAATGCTTTGGATTGGAAAGGACATTAAAGATCATCCAGTTCCAGACCCCCTGCCGTGGGCACGGACACCTTCCACAGAACCAGTTGGCTCAGAGCCCCATCCAACCTGGCTTTGAACGCTTCCAGGGATGGGGCAGCCACAGCTTCTCTGGCAGCCTGTGCCAGGGCATCACCACCCTCACAGTAAGAATTTCTTCCTAATACCTGATCTAACCCTGGCCTGTGTCAGTTTAAAGCCATTCCCCTGGTCCTACTACATGGCCTTGTAAAGGCCTCTGAAGTACAGTTGTTTGCTGCTTTATGTATTCTTATAGCAGCTCCATTTTCAAAGGAAACTGCATGCAGAATTGGAAAGTGTGGCAACACTTCTAAATTCATAAGTCCTCAAAGTCTATCTCTTGTTGATTTTCTCTCTGTTAACCCTGTTGAATCACGAGTTCTCAAAAGAGACAAGATATAAGGTAAGAGTGTCTCGGGCCAGGAGTCAGTGTTTGAAAGAAGGAAAACAAACTTAACCCAAACAACTGCCATTCAAAGGAATTTTCTCCCTCTACAAGGAGAGGTAAGTTTACATGGTATTCAACTAAATTTTAAACTATGCTCCTTCTTTGTAAAAGGCAGGACGTGTCTTCCCAATTGTCATGTTACGTGCAACCAGTGTTTGAATGTCAGTCCCTGCATATTTTCAGGGTCTGAGGTGCAGACTCCTTGAGTAAATTTGTTTTACTCTACTGAAAGGGCACTTTACTGCCCAAAGCACAACGCCATTGATGTTTAAGTTACACCCTCTTAAGTTTTTTGGTTAATTAGGAAGGACAAGATTTTTCTTGTGTTGCATGGAATCAGTTGCAAATGATTTGTAGGAACAGTAGAAAAATCAAATTTCCAGTGATTGAATGGGATGCTGTACAATTTCTGTAGTGTATTTAAAATGTGACTTTGCCAGATGTCTGTAGTAACATTAAAGAATCTGTGAATGCTCACAAGCCCTGTGAAATCCCTTTCCTTGAAAGTGTTCCTATCAGTTCCATTAGTTAATAGCTTTTGTGTCCCAGGAAAAATCTATGTAAAAGTGTGCTCTAGAGCTCAAAATGCACATTAAAATTTTAAAAAATTGTTAGCTAATTGAAAGGGAAATATGGGAGAATGTTTTTGCAAGCTTATAATTGCATAGCTTCTCGTAACCTTGTATTTTGATTGTCAGAGCGACCTGACACAATTAACTTATTTCAGTCTTACAGAACTTTCGGAATTTCAAAATGCTTTTACAAGGAGGGCAAAAGTGAACTGAAACATCCCAACATGAGGATTCCCTCATGTCTCAACAAGAAAGAAGCTGTAGAGAGATTTGTGGCTCACCAAAAGCCGAATTCGAAGGTGAAGTTTTATGAACAGGAACACCAATGGCACTGCTATCAACTGCATTGCAAGTATTTTTCAAAGGGCAAGACTTCATTGTGTAGCATTGCCAGAGTACCCTCTTTATATTCCAAGAGTTGGAGTATTTTCATTATTACAAAGGCATTTAGAGATGGAAAATCTCAGACCAATTTTCTGCATCTCACTCAACAGCACTGTAGCTTCCATTGTGTTAAAAACAATAAGATTCAGTGAAATATTACATGTTCATTTCAACCTTTAATCCTTTAACTTGTAAAGTGGATTGTAGGCACTTTCAAATTGAAATATAATTTGCTGTTGTCAGCATTGACTCAATGAGAGGGGGAAAAGGGGGGTTTGTTTCTTCTTTAAAAACTTAATTGTGTGTGTCTTAACTGTCTAGCGACGGTCAAACAAGAAAACATGTTTCCTGTGAGCCCCTCTGCTATGGCTTCCTGTGGTGAGGAGGTGAAGGGACACAAGTGGTGGGCAGCAATTTGCCGAGCAAGATCCGTAGGCTACATAATGCTGGGGGTTGATATTTTAGTAAGATGTAAAATGAATGGTGGCTACAACTGTAGATACAGAAACTGTCTTGATACAGTGAGCCAATAACTCCCTGAAGTTCTTGACTATTGGTTTTTGATCTAATAAGATGTTTCATTCTACTTAAAGGTATTGTTTTGTCATCCCTGTAGCGCAAGACACACTTATCAAAGTGCTTCTGAGGGGTAGTTTGGGCTTTGGTTTGAAAGTTAATGTCTCTCTCAACGTTTCAGCTTTTAAACTATGAAAGAAACACTAGCTGTGAAACCTGCATAGTTTTTTAACAAGGGACAAATCTCTAGCTTTTTGCTTAACATCCCCTGACCCACAGTATTCTATTTACTCTCTTTGACCTGGTATTTACTGTTGAACATCAAAACAATTTGATACAAGTATACTTGGTCTGAATTGGTAGTGTGCCGTGGAATGAGTGCTTCCTTCTGATGCAAAATTATGATCATAAAAATACAACAAATTAAGTCAGCAATGTCTAAAACAAACCAGTGTAATCCAGTAGCAGTACTATATAGATATATTTGAAAGATCAAGTCATGAAATAATTTTCACACTCAAATCTATTGCAAGAATGAATAGAAAATTCACACACCAAAGAAGTGAATACATCAAACAACAAAGTAGACTTCTTATGGTGGTTTAAGGTATTAAGTCACAAAAAATGATTAGTGTCAATAAAAGCAACTAAAATACTGTTCTTTCTGAAGAAAAAGAAGATGAAACTATTAATGAAACATCAATAGTTCGATGTGCAAAGTGCATATGGAAGAGGGCAGGAGTACAAGACTTGCTCTTTATGAATTCCCTCCTCGTAGCACCGTGACTGTGCAAAGAGTAGTCCTGCAGCCTTTGCAACAGGTGACCTCTTTTCCCAAATGGGAACTTCACTTGTTCCTACTTGTCCAAAAGATCTTTCACATTTTGTAAATCATCTTGCAATATGCAAGGTAGCACACACTTTTTCAAAAGTATGGTATGTTCCAGTAATGCCCCCTCACCCCAGAAGGAGGTTTGTGACTAGGGGCCAGGAAGAGACATGGACTTTTTAAACACCCGTGCATCTCTTGGGGGGCCTGGATAAGGGGGTGGGGGCACATTGTGTTGTCCATCTGAAGTAACTGCTTGCTCGTAAGTGGGCAGTCCTGAATCGTCTGCTCTGAGAGGAAGGGGGTTTAAAGAAAACTCTTCATGCCTTCTGAAGATGTTGGCTGAATTTCGTCTTCTGCTTCTTACATAATCCAAGTACCTAAACAAAGGTAACAGCAGGTAAGTGGAAACTTCTGCTTTAAAGGGAAGCAAGAATCTAGTGTCTTAATCATAAAATCAATAAAACCCAAAACAACCCAAAAAAACCCCACAAGAGAAAAAAAATATGACTTCAGTGATCACAAAGACCAGAAGCTAAGCACTCTCTCCAAAGGGTGGGAATAGTTCAGAGATGTGAAATTTATAGGGAAGAGAAAGCACAGAATCCTCTTATATTCCTTTCAAGTTTAGGAGAAAGGAGCATGCAGGAGTAGAGACTTGGTAAAAAAGCATTTCCTCCAAAATACTTCACCCTCTACTACTACAACTGCTTCACATCTGAGGTAGAGCATGTGCCGTGAAGAGCCTACAGCCTACTTTAAAGCACCAAGAGAACGCCAGACGTCCCATCGCAGGCCCCAGCCTACTGAAGTTATTCCATCGTTTTAGTAAGAATATTTTGGAACCAAAACCACACACACACTAAAAAAAAAAAGCAAACCCAAAGGTTTGGATGTGCAAGTGTTTGGGGTTTTTTTGCATTATTAACTGCAGCATAACTACTGCTAGTGCTTGCTCACTTTGCTTCTAGTAAGAGCTAGAACTTCTGCTGGATTCTCTGAGAATACAGTTAGACCAACCCACAGTGACTTTTAAATGCCACTCTTCAGCAAGAATTTGTGTGTCTGGGGTTTTTTTCAGCAGTGAAATTCCTTACCCTGGTGGTTGCCTTGATTTGCATCTGCTCTTGCAGCAGTAGAAGATAATCAGTGCAATTATAACCAACACTACTCCAGCAGCAACCAGGCTGATGAGCAGTCCCGTGACGTTCACCTTTTGTAGTGCCTCATCACCTGAAGAGAAAACATTGGTGATTTTCATTATGCGTTCTTTCCATCTACCCAGCCTGCAATTTACACTGTAAAATCCTACTTTTGCACTGCTGTAAGGCTGTTCCTCCCACAAATGTCTAACTTGCTGTGAGAAGCTGTAAGGCTGTGCAACACAACCCAAGAGTACCATTCACAGTCAGCTCAAAGCAGAAGGGTAGATATCCCCTTCCCTCTACATAAAACTGTTGAGATGCCTGTCTTCTAATGCCTTCCAAATATTCCTTCATGTGCTTGTGACCTTGGTCAGGCTGGAGATCTTTCCTCAAGTCCAACTGACCATTTTTATTAAACATCTGGCATCAGCCTACTCTGATTTAGGCTGTTATATTGCTATTAAAGAAATAGGGGGGGAGAAAAACCAAAACCAAACCACAGAGAGCAGCCACAGAGTTACTGCAAAGTTTACCAATTGTGTAATTAAGGAATGGTCAAGGATATTATAGTTTTTACCCACAGACCTATAATGGATCCCACTTTAAGACACTTCCGTTTTATCGTATCAGATAATTGAAAATATTTGTGCAGTTCACAGTGATCTTCAGTAAAAAGATAATTTCTGATTTCCTTAACTGAATGCATGATCCATTAAGAATGTACTATAACAATCAGAAAATATTGCACTATAAGAAAAAAAAAAAAGATGACTTACCTATTTTTATTGTAGAGCCTTTAGTTGAATAATCTTTCCAAAAATCCATCTACAAAACCCAAAAAGAATCAGATTTATACGAGATACATAAGTGACAGGCCTATCAACTTATTTTTAATATGGTACCTTGGGCTAAATTTAACAGTGGCATAAACAGAAATAACTCCTGCTGAAGGATTTGTATTTGCTCATCCCATTATATTTTTCTGATATAACTTTGCATTAAAATTTCTCACATGCCAGTTGATAAAAGAGAGGAGTGTATTTAACCATCCAGTGTTACCTCATATTTCTGCCTGATTACAGTAGAATTTAGGATATATTCTGACACCAAAAAACTGCTTACAATTATTTTTTATAAATTCCTACAAAAGAGTATTTGAGGCAAAGATAAGTTCTTAAGAATCTGACATTTGCGTGAACAGTATTTGAATTCTTATCAACTAGGAAAAATAATGGGATTCATTTAAGAGAAAATCTTTTATGTTGTATGATCATCAGGCGTTAAATGTGTTTAGCTATAATTTTCACTGTCGCTACCTAGCAAAAGACTCCAGCAAGATTTCAGTTTAACAGTTTGACCTTTTTCTTAGGAAAGTGTTAGCAGCAGCAAACCAACACTTCCACCTTCAGAACAGGAGTGTATTCCTTGCTCTTCCTGCAGCTTAGTGCAGAGCACACCTAGAATCACAGAGAGATTCTTGCTGCATGTGTGCCAAGCAGTCTCCAGACAATCCTCACGTTCCTTTGTTGGGCTGAAAGGTTTCTTATTGTTCCTTTTTTTTTAATATGTACCAGGTTTCTTCTCAGCTACGTCTAGGTAGGGAGTTAGAATGTGGTGCTGTAGGAATGCTCAGCAATAGCTGAACCGCAGATTTGCTCCATGCTGGCCTCTTACGAAACACTTCTTTGGCATGGCAGAAGGATGCAATCAGCCAATTAACACAGAGAGCATGGGCAACACATTAAAATTGGAAGCTGAGAAGTTACTAAAAAACCAGAAGTCTGAAAATATAGGAATACCCGCAAGTGGGACTTCTGAAGTTTAATTTCTATTTGTTTGCAGAATTAAAGACCACATCTAAAGTCTTTAAGACAATAATACATATTTAAGTGCATTCACTGTGTATCTAAAGCAAAAACCCCATGTAATTGGGATATCTACTTTTGGGGTAAAATAAGTAAACATCTTTAAGTGCTGTGTTAGGGGAGTTACAGTATTGTGTACAATAATTTATGTTGCAATAATTTGTGTACAAAAATAAGGTTATTTAGCCAATAACTTCCCTCACTATATTAAATTCAGTTTGAACTGCTACCGTTTTATCAGGGTCTTCAAAAACTTCTCTTGCTTCTTCATAATTGCACAGTTCTTCATAGCATTCCCTTTCCAGGTTGTCAGCTGTGAATGCTTCAAAATCAAATCTGTTATTCAGAAGATGTCGTCCAATGAATAAATTGGCCTCCCTTGCAGATGTGAACACTAATTTAAAAAAAAAAAAAAAAAAAAAGTTGGTTTAAAGCAAGTTAGGAAGGCTAAATTTGGTATTTTTAAAGAATGGTAAAGGTCTTAAAAGAGCACATTGGGATAATTTCTTTCCCTAGCACCCCTTAGCTACATACAAGAAAAAGAAATACCAAGGTCTCCTCCTAAAATGTCTTCTTCACTACTATCTTTTCTAACTATGTAACATAAAATAAACATATTTGTCTTTCTCATAAGCCATCTCAGCTATTCCTTATCCTGGCCAAAAGAATTTGATTGTCATGAGAGCTGTTGGCCAAGTTTTGGTGTGATCTCTTCTGGGATGTGAGCATCAGTTATTACTGGAGCTCTTAAGAACAAAGTAATTGTGACATAAAGCCAAATTCAGTCAGATCCAAAGTCAGTAACATCCTGACCTAGTGGGGGAAGGAGGCAAGGGAGGGGGCTGGGGGGGAAGGAAAAAACCAAATATACATTTATCAGTATTCTGGTATCTGTGAGTACCAAATTTTTTACAGAGTTTGGTTTTTAAATCACATCAGCAGACTCCTGTTCATTCTACAGTTGTTCTCTTTTCACAATTGTGGCATCACGCTTTATGTAAATGTGCCATATTGCCAAGTTTATTTGTTTTAAATTTGTCCATGATATGAATTTTACTGACAACAGGCTTTTCTGAAGATATTTACTTATTCTCTTCTTTTGTGTTCCACGAGGCCTCATGGAGTAAGTCGTGAGGTGAGATTCCAGAAGAGTGAGTGAAATTATAGAAGGCTTTGGAATACAGGAATGTATTTCCTCACCAGGCATTTTCCATAGTCAAGTTTTAGCCTGCTCTTGCTACAGTTTCTTATTGGGGGAAAAAAAAAAAGTTATAGGACAAAACTAGGTTTCTGGTGAAAGCCTAATTTGTGTCTAAGAAATTCAGGCTATTTGGTTGAGCAAAATGACTAAAAGATTATTTTTGCAAGTGTAATGCAGAACCAGCATCGTTACATACCAAGCTGGATGGCTAAAAAAGGAGATGAGATTCAGGATAAAGTTATTCAGCTACAAATTAGCTTTGTGTTCTTGTTAGCCTGTTTGGCAAGATTATCACATTGCTCAGGAATTTTCACCCTGATAGTTACTGTTAGATCTTGCAGTGATATCTCATGACACTTTGCTCTCTGAAAACTGAGAAAACTGCAGCATAACTTACATATTGGTTGTTTATGTCTTTAATATTATAGTATATTTAAGGAATATTACAGCATGTATTTATATAATTTGCATACTGTTACAGTATATACTGAAGCAGCTACACGTGTGGACATGCATTTGTTATTCTAAAGCAATCGCAAGAAAATTTAAGCTTAAAATATTTATACTATACCTAAAGAGTAACCAGAGAAGAGGACTTAACAACAAAAAACCCAAAACAAAAATCAAAACTCCCTCAAACCCACAAGTGGAAAGGGAAAAGAATTACATGGAAACAACAGAAAAAAATTATCAATATTCTTGGTTCAGTGCAAACTACAAGAGTAACTTCAGTCTCCTGAAGCAAAGATCTCCAGTTTTGCTCGGCAGTGCTTCACTCTTTACCATGCAAGTAGTATGAGCTGTCCTTCTGAATTAACTTAGAGAACTGATGCATTTTATTTGAAAGGGAATGCATAGACAAGCTGCCTGGAGCCTAGAACCCTCAATTCCCAGGTGTACATGGATCTTTTTTTCTTTTCAAGATTTTTTTATCCATTTATCTGCACTTTTTTCCCTTTGTCACATATCTCCATCTCTGACTTATTTGCAACCCGGTGATTAAGAAGAATGAAACAAATGGATTTGAATTGTCTCTTGAATGTGAGGGACCTGGATGCAGTTGTGCAGTCCTTGGTTAGATAAAACAATCCGTGTTGTAAAGGGGGTCAGGTATTGAGAGGAAAATACCAATTTCAAAAAACAACCAAATAAACCCTTTCAAATACAAAGCAATTTCAGATATACAAATACAACTGTGATGTGCTCAAATAGTACCAAGACAATACTGTCTTAATACACATTTCAAGCTTTTTGAGTTTTGATATTACTTAAAGGATTCTGGTTGTATCAACCACAATAATCCCACAGGCCTGGAAAAAGTTCAGTTGTCCCAATCTGCACTTATTACTAGATCTGATAAATACTTGATATTAACGCCCAAGTCAATTATCAATCATTTCAGCAAAAGACATTGAGATCATCTGAAATTAAGCATAAAACATCTTAATTTGTTTAATAAAGTAAAAAAACCCCCAAAAACCAAAAAACCAAACACCCCAAAACAACAACAACCAAACGACAATTAAAAAAGCCAACAAAGCAAAGTTAGAAAAAGTCATGTTAAAACTAAGTTACCATCTTTCCATTCAGGTTGCTTCAAGGTATTTAATCTCCCAGGGCAGTGAGGAAACGCGAACACCATCACATGCAGTTGACACAGCACTACCAAAAACGCGAACATGGCCGGGATCTGTCGGACAGAAACTAACGTGAGTTAACAGAGAACGACAGCGCAATCTTCTGAAGTGTCAGCGATGAACCCTGAGTGAATCCTGTCATTGAAGTCATCCAGCGCAAGCACCTACACGCACCTCAGGCTAATGGGTCCCTTGAAGAGAGACACCGATCCGAACTGGTCCTGCCTGTCTCTTGCGGAGTTCTCGTTGCGTAACATCCGCACAAAGTCACCGGGGCCGCTCTCGCCACCTCCTGCTCTCCTCTCCCGGCCAAATAGAGCGGCAGCCCCGCTCGCTGGGAGAAAGAGCCCCCGCAGGGTGCCCCAGGTAGGCTCTGAAACTGCAGAACTACGCCTTTGCTGCCAGAGGAGGTAATAAAAGCTCCCCGACGGGAACGGGAACAAAGTCCGTTTTGTCAGGGGTATGAAAGAAACCCGTAAGTCTTCACGGAGTCACCCGACGCAGGTAAAAACACGGTCACCACCCGAGGCGGGGACATGAGACAGCCACTCGGGAGCACCGCCGGGCTCTGCCCAGGGCTGCCCCATTGCTCCCCGGGCCCACCCGTGGCCAGGACAGAGCGCTCCGCCACCCCCGCTGCCGCAGCCGCCCCAGCCCGGGCAGCTCCGGAGGAGCAGGAGGAGGACCCGGGGAGCGGCAGCGGCAGGCACGGAACGGAGAAGGAGCACCTCATCCCGCTTCCCTGCGCGCTGCCCTACCTGTCCCGGCGGGACCCGGGCGGAACGGCTCACTGGGACAGCCTCTGCCGGGCGGTGCGGGGGGATCCGAGCGGAACGGCTCACTGGGACAGCCTCTCCCGGGGCTGTGCGGGGGGATCCGAGCGGAGCGGGCGGCGGGGCAGCCTCTGCCGGGCGGTGCGGAGGGATCCGGGCGGAGCGGGCGGCGGGGCAGCCCCTGCTGGGGGGTGCGGGGGGATCCGAGCGCAGCCGGG
>VWPU01016309.1:19499-108005 GCA_013398955.1 Callaeas wilsoni
CAGCCTCTGCCGGGCGGTGCGGGGGGATCCGAGCGGAACGGCTCACTGGGACAGCCTCTGCCGGGGCTGTGCGGGGGGATCCGAGCGGAGCGGGCGGCGGGGCAGCCTCTGCCCGGGCTGTGCGGGGGGATCCGAGCGGAGCGGGCGGTGGGGCAGCCTCTGCCGGGGCTGTGCGGCAGCGGCGGCGCTTCCTGGAAGGGCGAGGCGCAGTCACGGGGCTGCACCTGGGCCGCCCCCGCCCGCGCTGCCCGAGCCCGCTGGGGCGGGGGCAGAAACGCCCCTGGAGCCTGGCGGGAGAGAGGCCGTGGGGAGCGCTGAGGCTCTGTCTCGGGCACTACCCTGGGCTTTGTTTCCAGACACCTGCCTGACCTCTCAGCCCCCGCCCGGACCCCGCTGCGACGTAGGCAGCAGATCCTTTCTCCTCCTGCAAACCCCTTCTACTCTTAAACCTGACCTTTTGCGCCCTGGGTTAATCGCGGTGCTGAGAAGCTGCTGGGGATTTTGCTCCCCCGGAGGAAAGCGCAGGGGCTGCTGATGGCAGGCTGCCGGCTGAGCAGGAACCGGGGCAGGGTGTGCCTCCCCAGCCGGGCGAGGCAGCGAGGTGCTGCTGCTCCCCGGTTAACCAAGCGCTTACCTAACAGAGAGACAGCACTTACCTAGCTACTGGAGAGCCTTGTCTCCACCGAGCTTTCCGAGACAGGCAGCTAATCACGGCACGGAAAGGATCAGCAGTAGTTTCACGTGCGTGAAAACAATTTTTTTGTTGGTTTTTTTTGGTTTTGTTTTGGGTTTTTTGGTTGGTTGTGGGTTTTACTGTTTGGGGGTTTGTTTGTTTGTTTTTGGTCAGTGACAGTAATCCTTAACCTTACAGGCTAGAAAGCGGCAGAAGGGGTTCCCTGAAATGCACGAGGCTGGTTTGCACCAGCACACATCTATTCCATGAGCTCCCATCACTCTCCTTCCCAGAGCAGAGGAGTAGCCCGGCAAGGAGGCCAGGCTGAGCACGTGGATCTGTGCCTCTTTTGACTTCTCCAAAGGACAAGATAGAAGCAATTAAACACTTCACAGTTGCTGTAAGGATTTGTTTAATACTGTGTGCTGGGAACATAAATAAGTGAAAAATTTTGGGATTGGCTGGATTGGGTTAAAAGCTGCACACCAAAGAAACTCTCGAGACACATGAGTGGAATGATTTGCTACTAGGAAATCCAGGGACTGACAGTGATTTTTTTCTGTGCTTGCATGTCTCCAGTAGTGATTTCAGGTTGTATTCTTTATTTAAGTGCTGGAGTCACTTGTATATACAGAAGCAGGAAAGACTAGAATGAAGGGGTATTGGATAACACTAGTGGAAGTGATCAGAAATTCCCTGGAGAAAACCAGAAACTTCTGATGTGTGAAATAATGAGAACTGTTTGGAGGAATGATGACTGTAGTTAAATATTTACTTTATGACATCAACACACTGCAGTTAAGAGGTACTTGATGAATATGTAACTCACAAGCTGGAATGGTTCTAATGCTTTTTAGCTGGTGGAGAACTCAACAGCAAATTCTGTATTCTGATTGTGTATGTGCTTATAACACAGTGGAGAACTAAGATAACAATATTTTAGAAGAAAACAGTATAGATTGTTTATTACCTAGATAATACTAAGGAGACAAGAATACTTGGCTGCTACTTATTGGAAGAAAGAGAAACTACCATTACTTTGTAAAGGATCTTCCGGCTTTGTCCCATGCCCCTCTACTCAACCCTCACCCTGAGTTCCTACCTGAGTGTCTCAGAGAGGGTGGTGTCAGCTGTGAAATAGCTGCTGACAGCTCCGCTGCAAGGGCATGAATGTACAAGGACTCTGGTGCATTTAAGTGTAAGTAAAATACCTGCATGCCAATGTGGGAACTTCTTATGTGTCATAACAACAACTTTGTATGAGGAAACTCTGCTGTACAAGTAGCAGGTAATCTCCATTGTGTTATGCCAGCACTGTGTATCACTGTTTATAGAGGGGGAAAAGACTTTTGGAATTGCTTACGTATTCCTTCTGGGGAATGGATGTGAATCCATTTCCCGGCCCTGCCCAAATCAGAGGAGAAGGCTCCAGGTGCGGACTGAGACTGATGGATCAGCTCCATCCAAACTCTCTGCTGGAACTCACCCCTGCTCTGAAGATGGAGGAGCAATGCAGTAGAACTCCGGTGGGAGAGGCCCTCAGAGCTTTAGCACTCACCAGTGGTTACCCAAACGTTTCTGACTGTGAAGCTTTCAGCAAAAAATTTGTGTCTTCTGTCTGTGTCTGCACGGGTGCTTGCACAGGTGTGGTGGAGGTTTTTCAAAACCGTCTGACACAAAACATGAACAGCATAGCTTATTTATTCTCGAGATGTAACAAGAAAATATTGAGTTGTTATATATTGGGAAAACAGGACAGCTCAGTCTTTTGCTTTGGAAAAGACTAACTTTCTTCTGTGTGTCCCCCTGAGCTCTGCCTGTGTTTCTAACTCTGCGATCTTGAGGACTGTGGGTGAAATCCTCCCCCAGGGTGGCTTCGCAGGTAAATGGATGTGTGAAAACTCATGCTATCGGTAATGGCTAGAAGCGTGCTTGAGACATGCTTTGTTATGCAGATCATAGAGAAGATAAAGATAAGTCAAAAAGGGTGCAGCAAGTGCTTAGGATAAATAGAATATTTCCCATGTATATGCAGTTTTTAGCATGGCAGAGCAAGAAGTACCTTTTGCATGTAACTTGCCTACTTCTGAAGTATTTTTTCAGGTAAAATAGCTTTCATTACCAAGCTGTGTGATGAAGATGCTCAGAAGGATGGAACCATCAATTAAGATATTACTTTCATCAACCTTGTCAGATATATACCAGTATACACTAGAGTAGATACATAATTAAAAATATTCTGAGAGGTGGAAAATAGGAAATTAATTTATATAAATTGCTTTTAACATTGGATGAAGATATGATTAATATTTCTAAAAATATCTCTGAATTATTGACCATACTAGCTAGTACACTTATTTACCTCTATTTTAGAACTTCACTTGTTGCTGTGATGTTTGGTAAAATATTGTTGAAGAAATTAAATATGGTGTTGAATTGAACCAGAACTGTGTATCGTTCACAAAAGGAAAATGATAGCAATCTAAGATGTTCATGCACTGATCATTTGATTTTGAATATACTGATTATTTTGCTGCAAATAAATAGTGGTGTATTCATTTTTACTATTCAGGTATTCATTTCAGTGTAGTAAAGAATAATATGCTTTACTGATTTTTGATTAAGTAGACTTTGGATGCAAATATATCCTACCATAATTCAAGTAATACATTTCTTATAATTCAGTTTCTTGTGCAGTATTTATCAGCTGATCTGATAATGGAATGACATAAATGTGTAATTGAGAATGACCCCTCTCATGAAGGACATTTGGAGCTGTGAGTATCTGGTCTGTTCTTTGCAATGGTTTATTTGATATCCTGAATCATATGGTATAGATTTGTCCGTTATATAAAACTATTTGAAGTTCTCGTGTTTGTTAACTAAATTTCTGACCTGGTAGCTTGATCTAGGATTAATGTTTTTTTTACTAGAGGTAATTGAATGTAACAGATTTTAATTATGGCTTTTGTACAGTTAACATCAAAGGGCTTTGACTAAAATATTCATCAATAAACATGTCAACAAGCAAGTGAACCATATCAGTATCTTGGAGAAACCTAGTATCCCATTCCACACAGTGCATGCAGTAGGGAAGAGTTTTTCTAGACCAGCCCGTGCTTGAAATAGACACTTTCTTTTTTGGGTACTCCCTGGTGTCCCTTACACCTTCCTGTAGAAATGTCTGGTTTTTCAGTTGTATTGGTTGGTCTAAAAAAAGACATAATAAATTATGTTATGTTGGTTGACAAATGTATCATCAAGTAAACCTTTACTTGGAATCAACTATACGATTTTAATGATTCTATATTTTAAGTATATTTTAAAAGTGCCTTGATTTCAGGTACTTCATTTTTAGCTAAGGCTATCACGCCATTCCCACAGCAGATGGTGGAGTTTTTTAAGTGTTCATCATGAGATTCTTTACAATTAAAAAGTTGAATTTAGCTGGTTAAGTTCTGCTGAAGTTGTTGTTTTTCTCCTTCAGAAGACTGTTAGTGATTTTCCCAATTGAAAAAAAATTCTGGCACAAATATCCTACGGCAATGTAAGGAGAAAAGCAAGAAACATGAAAAAAAAGAGGGGTTTAGTAGCAAACCAACTAGGATTTTAGGGACAGGTTGATGGATCAATGTCAGTTGTTAAGTTTCAGACTGAGGCATGATCTTTCAAAAATATTTTAAGAAAGCCTACACATAATTTAAACATTTGCTTATTAATTGCTAGACTGTGAGATAATTTGTATCGGTCAGAGATAATCACAGACACTTGTAATAATACATAAATAACAAAAGTAGTTATGCATGCAATTAATAAAGTTTGCTACTGTCATAATATTCTAACCTTTACGGGAAAGCCATTCAACTAAAAATACTTGCAGGGGGTCAGCAAAAACCTTGCAGGGCTTAGCTGTACGTGCAGCTGCCTTTGTGTTTATTTGAAAGGGAATAGAAATGTCACCGGTGCTGAAGGGGACACGAATACCCACTCTGATTTCAGTAATGGGCCCAGTGCTGTCAGCTCCCACTGCAGGCTCTGAGAATGCCACTCATCTAATGGGATTAAAATTCTGCATTGTCAGTTGCTCAAAATTTTTTTAAATGCAGCAAGTTTAATAAGACCAAACTTTTTTGCCATGGGAAAGACTGTTAGGTTGTGAGACTTCTGCATATGTGTCCTGATGTGAGCATTCCACAAAATAGCTTCTGGAAAACTGTCAGCATAAGCTGGTTCGTTTGAAACCATATGCTCCCAAATATACATAGGGTAAAAAAAAATCATGTCAGAACCTTCTTGCAGCATGGTGAAAATCTGCTTCTGGCTTTTCTTGGTATAGTTTTGTTGTGTTTTGGTGAGTTACTTTTTGAATAGTGAAACGAGCTGGTTTGGGTTTGGTGTTCAAGGTCACTGGGCAAGGACAAAAGTTCTTGACCTCGAGGAGTGGGACAGCCTCATCGACGGGAGCAGGATGGAAAGGAGGTGGAGGCAGGCTCGCTGCGGTGGTGCCCAGTGGCAGGACCAGAGACAGCTGGCACAAACTGAAACACGGGAGGTTCCTTCTGAACGCGAGGAAACTTGTTTTGCTGAGGAGGTGACTGAGCACCGGCACGGGGTGCCCGGAGAGGTTGTGGAGTCTCTGTTCATGGGGATATGCAAAGCTGGCAGTAGTGTCCCCGCTGGAGCGGGGTTGGACTCAGTGAGTGACCTCCTCCCAGCCTCAGCCATCCTCTGATCCTGTGATGCTGTCGTCTCGCAGAGCCCAAGCCCTGATGTTTCCACTTTATCTCAACTTTCCGAGGTCTGGGGTTTCTATTTAGCTCCTTAGCTATTTCTGTTGCATTCCCTTGCTTGCCTCAGTAACCCATTTCTCTGTGGAGTTGGGATCTTGGACTTAATTTCCTTTCCTGGCTCATACTACAGGGAGCTCTGTGGTGGCCTCTCAGCTTTCTCCTGCAACTCTGTCATTTAGAATTCGGAATGTTCCCGCTGAGGATCTGTTATCAAAGCAGAGAAGACAAAGCTATGTCTTGGAAAGGTTTCATTTTCTAACAAAATCGAGCTTGTGAGTTGTTTGGAGGTGAAGTAATGCAGCAGCAGACTGACAGCTTTGGCTGTGTTTTAATCCTGCTCAGCTGCAGCAGCGATGCAGCTTCTGACGTGCACTAATGCAAAAGATACTGATGTTTCTATTATGCTTGGCACTTATTTTGGTAGCTGTGGAGATATATTTGTAAACTTTGTGTTTGTTGCTGTGATACAGGCAGTTTCTATTTGGTATGTATTTGGTTGATCCACAAGGCACTTGTTTGTGGTTGTGGGAGAGTTACTCGAAGACTTAAGGTGAGAAAGGGATTTTTACGTTTTCTTTAGACACGTAATCCTAAAAATACAACCTATTTGCAGTGGTGAGTAGAAGACAATTTTAACTGAGAGAGGTGATTTTATTTAAGCAGATGTAATGGTTATTAGGGTTGATAATAGATCACGTTTTTACAGTTTTCCATGTTTTAACCTGTATTTTTTTCCTCCATATTGTGCTGTTCTTTTTATATTGATTTATGTTGACTACAGTTTCTGGAAAATGGCCAAGAACACTACACCCATATAAAGAGCAAAGTGAATATTACTAATTTTGCAGAAGTAATCAAATGAAAGTTTTGGGGGTTTTAGTCCAAATGAGAGTGCCCAATGTATGAGGCAAAGCCAACACTGCTCTGTTGAGGATGCAGTCATTCTTTGTTGTGGTGTAAAATCTAGTTCTAAAAACAATTGTAGGCTAGATAGAAGTTTCTCTGAAAAAGTTATGAAGATCAGTGATGCCAAGCTGCCTAAACAGTCTCTCTGCCTAAGAAAATATGCAGAAAATTTAGCTAAGCAGTCTCCCTACAAAGAGTGTTCCAGCAAGGAGTAGTGGTACAAATTCTGTCTCTTTCTGCTTTATGGGTCCCCCCTTGTTTCCAACAGAACAGTTTTAGTGACTGCATCTCAGACGTATATACAATTCTTGACATTTCTATCAAAGGCAAAGTATTTCACAGTGGATGCCAAACTCTAATGCTTAGGGAGCATTCCTTCTTGGGAACATAATCTGTATTACTCTGGGCAGGTGAGCAAGCAATGAATTGACTTGTGCTTTAGGAGAGCCTCATCTTGTCACATCCATGCAAAGCTATTTGTGTGTATTGGAAAAGGTTGCTGAGGCCCAGCTCAAGATGATTTGAGGATGCTTTCTATAAAATTCTTTATTTCATTTGTTTCTTTTTTATCTGGAGATTGCAGAGTTGAATATGAAAAGTCTTCTGGAGTTCCCTTGCTTCTGGATCTTGGGGAGCAATTTTTTTTTAAAATTTAAAAAGGTATCTTGAGAGAAGGGACTTAATATGTTGGGTTTTGCTGTTCCTGTGATAGAAGGAGTTTGTGCAACATGGAGGATTGCAGGGCTTTCAACAGCCTCCTCCATAAACACGAGGCAATAAAAACAGCAATAAACAATTGGAAAAGGCTCCACTCTTTCACGTTGGAAGGAGCTTCCATGACAGAAGGGGCCATTTTAATTGTGGTGTGGATCATAGGTTTTCTTTTCTAAGGAACAGGGATTTTGGTGATGCTTTCTTTGGTTATTTCACCATTGACTCGTTTCCTCAGGTAGGTGAGAGCTTGTCTGCTACTTTTTATCCAGAATTCAATTTTTTCTGCTTCTTTATGCTCCCCTAAAGAGGAGCTAGCGTTGAAACCTTTTTTGGCATCTCTTTGCATTAATACTGAATTATTTTTCTGGACAAAGATGCACCATGTTTTGTCTTTGTAAATTATGATTAACGCATTAATGAAAATGCTGTATGGACTCACTCAAATTTTTTTCTTAAGCTAATCATCAAGAAGTAAATTGTATAAACAAGTGAAAAACTTGTTCCACCTCTTTTTCTCAGGTGCATTTTGCAACTTCATGATTGGCAGTTTTGAAAGAGAAGAGTTATTCCAGTGGAATGGATTAAACAATGGGTTGAATCATGGTGTGAAAATGTTTTGAGATAGTATTGCTTTTGTTCAACACAAATCTTGCATATTTAATCCCTATCCTCTTTGTGTCCATAGTTAAGATGTTGTTTGTTTTAGTAAGCAAACAAGAACTTCCTACTAAGTTCTAGTAAGGGGATCAGCTGGATTTCCCCCCACTGTTTAATGACTTTCTGTGTTCTACTATTTCTTTTCTTACTATGAGTTCGGGTTTATAGTGACTGCAGTGCAATTCCAGAAATAAAGGTCTTCTGATTTAATTCTTAGATTTTTCTCTAGGAAAAGGATAATACAGTAGCACATGTGAAAGATGATAGAAGTTGAAAAGTTGACCATTTGTGTTTAAAAACAAAAAATGAAATTTAAATAACTTGTGTATCGATAGAGTTTTGGGCATGTTGACTTATTTGTGTGGGGAGAGAGAGGCCCCATGAAATAGGAGGGACTTTTAATTGCCATTGAACAAGGGATGAGAAATTCTATTCTCTGTTTAATACATTTGAGGCACACAAGGAAAATTAGGTTGTAGGATTCTGTTATGAATCTGTTTCTCATTTTCTTACTCTTTTGAGCCTCTAGGCCAAAAGTACATGAAGGATGTGATGGTTTTAAAGAACTGGCAAATTTGACTTTCCTTTACAAGCTGTAGGATTCTGCTTTGGTGGAATCACCACTGACATCAGTATTTTTTTTTTTTCCCCAGTGCTGAAGTGTCCAAGTTCTCTAGAAAAATGCTTATGATTTACTTTTTTGTGTAAGTAAAGTGTCACAAAAATGATTATACCAGTTATACAAGGGAAGGCTAAATAAAAATACTACTGGCATCAGGTCACTTTGAGGTGGCTGACTGCAGAAAAGAGTAGTGAAGAATCTAAATAAAAGAGTATCATCATGCCATGGTGTAAGTACGCCATGTACATGAAATACATTTACAATAGAAACAGATATAAAAACCGTGCAGGCATAGGAAGTAAAGTGAGCAACTTTTGGATGCTTTGTAAATTCCTCCAAGGACCAATAGACACAAGAGAATCAAGGCACTTTGCCTCAACTTCAAGCTAGGTGGGTGATGCTTTTAAAAACTGTGGTTTCTCATAAGAGCAATCAAAAAACATTTTTTGATGCCTGTATCTGTATGTGTTTAAGCATAGACACTGAAGTGCAAGATGAAACCTGCAGGAACATAGGAACAAAAATAATGCAGAGTAGGAAGCAAGGAAGATTAAACAATATGCTATTTAATGCTACTAAAATTACTCTATAAAGACTCTTTACAGATGCTTTTTTTCTATAAACATCTTTATTACCTTGGGTGATTTGGTTTTTTTAGGGTTTTTTATAACATCACAAAGTGAAACAAAAAAAATCCCACGTGCCACCAAACTGCTATGAGAACGTCTGTTTAGGATTAATTTAGAGAATTCTTTCAACCAAAAAGTATGTGTATATATTTATCACTTTAATAAAGATATATTCAATTAATTTTGAAAACCAGAGTAGAAAATTAATTTCCCTCCCACAGTCTTAATGAAGAAATAAAGAAACTAATTTCCCATTGCTGTTAGAGGGGTAATCCACTCCTTCACATATTAAGAAATTAATGTAACGCATCCAGTCAGCCAAAGAGTCTCTGATTCTTCCCCTCCCCCTAATCTCTTACACCAGCTTATTTTGTGCAACACAATTATGAAAAACAAAATTGGAAGAGACTTAAGTCCTTTTAAGTCTTTCAGATTTCATTACGTGCTAATTTTAGATCTGTTGCTATTTCCAGTTATATAATCCGTTGAATTTGATGGTGTTTGCTTGCTTTGGTTTTCTTTTAAGAGAAAAATAAGAATTTTTATGTTTATATTATTATTATTATTATCGTCATCATCATCCCATACACCTTTCAAAAAAATGTGAGAAAAATATTAAGGAAGAATTCTGACAGACTATATCGGTCTTTGTAGCATTTGTGGGGTTTTAAGTGATCAAAAAGTCATCCTTTTTATTTGAGCTAAGTACAGAAGCAATGTATTTTCTTATATTTAATTAATTTTTTAAAAATCTGATACCATTATGTAATTCTAGGAATATGTGTGAGCAGAGTTTTATGATTGAAAAACAGGTCAACATGTTATTTTCAGGTATTGGACATGGGTAATTCAGAGATGTTCAGAATTATGTTCTTAAGACAGATTTTTGACCCACATAAGCAGTTTTATTCCTTTATTTATTAAATGACACTTCCTGCACAAGTGAGGCACTAGCTGAGAGTGTGAGCGCAGTTTATGCCCTTAATGTAAGAAAACCATGAGGTGATGTAAATGTTCCTTTAAGGAGGCAGTTTACATAAATAAAAAATTTGTCTTGAAACTTGTCACTTGTAGCAGATATTTTGGGGGGTTAATCTTTTTTCGATGGTGAGTAGTGTTCAGTGAAGCAGCTCATGGTGTACGTAGCTTGTGAATAGCATCATTGATAGCAAAAAGCTACAGTGTAAGTATACATTTAATTGATTTCTAGATCAGGAATGCTTCTGCAACAGCAGAACAATGGAGCTTTGTTACCCATCACCGCTTGGTTGGTTGATGTGAATGTGGCATAATTCAGAGAACGGGAGATGTCCAGAGCAAGAAGCATTTCAAATACAGCTGTCTAAGGAGACCTAACACATGAAGCTTTTTGGAAAGAATTGAGTCCATAGAAGCTGAAAGGATTTATAAATCAAAGATAGGAGTCTATAAACATTTTTTTGGTGTGCAGGGATGATGGCAAGAAATAAAATTCTCTCCTTTGCATTCCTTTCCCTGCCCTTTGGTTTGAGCAAAAGTAACCTAAACAGGGTAGTGTGGATGCTGAAATGCTGTTAGCAGGGAAATGTTCTCTTCTTGCATTCATTCTGTGAGAACTTTTCCTTTGCTGTGTAAGCTATGTAAACAATAGATAGGGTTTTTGTAAATAGCATTCATATCTGGTATCTTCTGACCTTGTGTACATTATATTAGGAAAAAACATTTCTAAGTGGGTGTCTGAGACTCTGACCAATCACCCTAGGAGAAGTGTGAACACTGTTCAGTTGCTTTATGGAACTAGAATATATAAATGGTATTGTAAATTTAATAAATAATTCATTCCTCGCTCTGGACTCCTGCCTCGCTGTGTCTCTGAACCCCTGCTTGGAAGCCCACAGAGTAGGAAGCCCTGCAGACTCATTTAACATGGGAGGAAGAGATAAGTATATATTCTCTCCATGAAGAGAAGATTTTCTACTTTTCTTCTGTATCATGTGCAACACAATGTCTCAGTAGTTACCTTTTATTATCTATAAGAACCATTGATTCCAACAGGAGAGGAGCAGTGTGTCTTTCAGGGCTGTATTCCTGGTTTTTCTCTATTATTGTTTTGATATCTGTAAGCAAATATCTGTATTGATTATTTTCAAAAATGAATCCCAGTGATTTGTTCCTTTAATGTTTCTGGTAGATCTCATTCACAGTATTTCAATTCATAAGTGTTTCAATGTTTTCTTCTATAGATATATCTCTTGTAAACTCATCTTAGTCAAAAACCATCACAAAAAGATGATGAACTGTTGCTGAATTAAGAAGCAACAGTCTAAATACAATATTAATAATTTGGAAGAACATAGCAAAAATGTTTGGAGACAAGTGGTCTATTGTGGTTCTGAGAGCTTGAGACAAAAAAGGTGAAAGGCTGGAGAACAGTCCACTTCCTGTAGTCCATCTGTAATGGAATTTTCCTTCCAGATGCCTGGTCTGATCATACTAATGAGATATAAAAAAATTACTATGAATGGAGCAATAAAACAGAGTTTTGTAAATGCAAGCCAAATAGGAGGACTGCTCCCATTTTCTCTCTTGGACATCTTCACCATTTCTAAATCACTTGTATAACACATTAAGGCAAGCTCAGCATTAAATACCATCTCAGTATGTTTTTTTTCAGTTATATGGGAAACTGAAAAAGTTTCCCATATAACTGAAAGTTTCCCATAAAGCATAACTTCAAGAATGTGGAAACATTAACATACAAAGTTTGGGTATGTATCTGGTTGTTACCCATTTTTAATCCTAAGATTTATGGACATTCTCATTTCACATTGAACTTGTCCGATCAGTAAGGATATTATTAGAAGAGCAGTTGAGACTGAGTTGAATATAATCCCTGAATCATCACAGCCATGTAAGTAAAACTGGTGAAGGACCAACCCCATTCTGTGCAGCATTGACATTACCACTGAAATTTCAGACAGAAAGTTGCTCCTTAAAGTGTTGTTAGTCCCAATTTCAAACAAACAGATTGCTTCTCTTGCCACAGAGCACAAATATTCAAATTGTTGCACATTGGTTTACTATTTGCTAGTACTATCTTTGTGCAAATACTCTTGGTTAGTGACCATATTAATAGAATTTAAAAAATACCAGCTGTATTTTCTGTAAGAATTTGTGGTTCCGTTCTCTAATTTCAAAATAACTTAAAGTGAAAATACAAAGTTAATGTTTTCTTTGGTGGACTACGTTCAAATTACCCCAGAGAAATAAGTTTGTACATAAGGAACTTTAAAGAAAACAAACAAGCAAACTCAACCAATGCAACATAAACTGATAAAACTGCAAATATTACTTTCCAAAAATAGGATGCAATGGATTCCAAAATTGCTAAATAAATGTCACATTACTGTTGTATGAAATATCTCAACAATGATACTGTTGGTTTTAAGTATAAATTAATTGAATTTGGGTTAAACTTAGCAATAACATTTTGCTGAGAAAGAGGAGGCATTTATTGAAACATAGCATTTGGTTGGTATGTTTCATTATCAAGTATACATTGTGGTTAAAAAATGGGCACATGATCCAAAGCATGCATTTACAATAAAGATGGATGCAGATTTGAGATGACATCTGAAGATTTTAAAATTAACTTGTTTTTTCCTCAAAAAAGGATTTTTTTTTTTCTTTTAAAGTATGATCAACACCAGGAATTCCTGATGAAAACCATTAGGGGGATGATGCAGAAGGCTTGCTTAGCGTGCTAATCTACTTAGACTGCCAAGTGTATTTTGAAGATTGGAGTGCTGTGCTGAGTCACAAAAATCGCAATTTCCAGCAGCTGCTGGAGGCAATATGTGCTGATCTGTTTTCATTCGTCTCTGGAAGTCAGCTCGAGGGTCAGCCCTGTGCTCTGGTTGTTTCTTAGCTTCCAGCTGTGGCCTTGGCAGGAAAAAGTCTCGTGTTACTGGTGACAGCCCAAATTATGTCCCTTTCTAGGAGATCCAGATTACGTATTTGAAGACTTCTGCAGAGGAATGCTTTCTGACTGGTACTTCGGAAAATATTACGTTTCCAGGTATCGTTGCTTCAAATTAATATTTCAGGTTTTGCCAAGTAAATCACACGATTTCGAGACACAAAAGGCAGCTCATTCCACAGTGACTGCATTATTTTTCCATAAAGTGTGATTTATGTGTAACGTGAAATATGCATAACTATTTGCTATGGGTTTTACTGATAGAGGCTGACAATATAAATCTTACAGAAATGATGCTTTCATGCTATTGTTGATGACAATAATCCAGGTGAAACACAAACCATCTTAAATAAAAACCAACTTTTTCGTACATTTATATTTGAGTTTTAGCACAGAGAGGAAAATAAGTAAAAAGCTTTCCTATATTGTCTTCAAATTTGTGTTTTGTTTTATTTGA
The DNA here is from genome assembly GCA_013398955.1 of Callaeas wilsoni. NCBI lineage: Eukaryota > Metazoa > Chordata > Aves > Passeriformes > Callaeidae > Callaeas > Callaeas wilsoni. Next base: position 32,906 of record VWPU01016309.1, read on the forward strand.
AATAGCATATGTATTATTTCTCATGTTCCTTATCCCATTTATTTTTGCCTCTTTCAAGTCTGATCAAGCAAAATTAATGGATCCTAACAGCCAGTTATTAGATGACTTCACCTCGCATTCCATGTTAAATATAAACCCTTGATAAATAAGTTCCTGCATACCTTTTCATTATAGCACTCATTTTCACATTATACTTCTTCTCTTATGCCTTGCCTGACTTGTATGACTTTGCATCCCCTTTCTTCCTCCTGTGTCTAGGTCTTCTTCCATGCAGCTGTTCAGTGTTGATTTATTAATGATATGTTGGTAATTATAATAATGAATGTTAAGTTTGGCAGAGAACTACTCAGTTGGTAAAGTCATAAGCTGACACTATGGTAACAACTAACAGCATACAATTTAGAAACGGTTCAGAGTGAAACTTTAAAATGTTGTGGTGTTTCATTACGTAGCGCTATTTTTAAAAAATTGCTGGCTATGAATACCTTCAGTTTTAATTCTCTAGGTGTTTTCTATGAATGTTGCAAAGCAAGGTTTGACAACCCATTCTGAGAATATTTCTTTGGGATTCCGTGCTGATCATGCTGCCTAGCCAAGAAAAAGTTTTGATGACAAATTATTTGGATTGAGTAAGCGTACAGTTCTGAGCATCATCATCGTCATTCTGCTTATCATTTTAATAATGTTATTTCAGGTGTCCCATATATCCTTTTTAACTGGAGTGCTTTGGAAATGTTGATTTTGTTATGAAGCATTTTCTTTACTGTGTGTGTTCCAGCAAAGTTGGGCTGTGTACAGCCCAAAACTCAAACCACCTTCTCCTTAGTGTCGTGTGCATTTTAAGCAGCCATAAAATACAGCAATATTGTAGTGGCTTAAACAAAGTCAAATAGACAAATCTGATTTATTACGTCAAGAAACCTGAACCCTAAACAAAACAAACCCAAACAACAAACGTGTGGGGAAAGGTAATACAAACTTCGGGCAAAATACTCGTCCACTCACAGCTATGCAGTGGGACATGTGAGATGAGGAAAAACAGCGTCTGATATGTCCTGAAAAACAAATTGTCTTCTGGGTTCCGTACGCTTTAAAATGAATTTAGGTGGTGTCACCAGAGGGCGGAGTGAAGGATTTGGGGTGTATTAACTGCATTTCCCTACCTTGACGCTTTGTGAGCGTGCCCAGCACAGAGCCCTTACGGTGCCCGTCCCACCGCTGCGCTCCCTCGGGCCACTGGGCCCAGAGGGCGGCTGCCCCCGCTCCTGGGAAGGGGCCGGGGGCTTAAAAACACGTCTCTTTCCGAGCAGATTTGCGCTTAGACGGGGCAAGGTGAGGGGTCCTGCGCTAATTGTCCTGGAACAGCGTGAAATTGGTGTTAGACGGAGGTGCGCTGCCTCCGGCCGGGCCCGGCCGGGCCTGAGGGGAGCGGGCCCCCGCCGGGGAGGATCGAGCTGCGGCCGCGGAGGTGCCGGAGAGCGGGGCAAGGGCTCGGCGCTGCTCCTGCTGGACAACGACCTCCCCCTTCGAACCGAGGAAAACAAGGTGTGTGTAGTTTTATTTCTCTTTTTGAAAGAAGTAGTTTTCCAGCTGGGCCTGGGCGGCCGCAGCGCTCTCAATATCTTCGGCCTGTCCCGAAGCGGGCAGTGTCTTTCCTTGTTTTTAATATGTAGGGCTTAGTATCTTGCTTTTCATAAGGATTGTTTATGCAATGCCCCATCCAGAGTTTGGAAATACTAATTGAATTTAGGCAGGCTGCTTGCCCCTGAACATGTGATCAGTTTGGTCCTGCCACAGGTCTGTGAGGAAAACACGTGAACACCGGGGACACCTCCTCTATCAGTGCTGTGGCAATATATGTTTTATCTGAAAAAAACCCTCCAAACTACATGTGTAGACAACAGCAGAGTGTGTTGAGCTGCAAAATTACGGAAGTTCAAATTTGTCATTCACTTAGGAATTAGTACAAATACGTAAGACATCCACATTTACTGAGGATTTCTAGTAAGATCTCATTCACATCTCTCATGTGCATTGTGAAGGCTAAAATGAAAAAGAGCTCTAAAAGTACCATGTTCAGTATATTTGTGTCGTCTTGGAAGTGTTGCTGTTTTTTGGTTTCTTATGCCTTTTGTGTTCGAGTTTCTATCACAATGTGATGTATTTATGGCCTTCTTATGCATCTTTACAGAAAGCTCGTGCATCCTGTCTCCTGTCCTTCAGAAATCCTGTTGATCGTGTATTGGGCTGGGTACCCAAAGAGGGAGGAGAACTCCTGCCTGCTCTCTGCACTCTCTGCTGTTCTGGGATTTTGAGGGTGCTGTGGCATGGAGAGGAGACATAAAACGTGGTGTTCTGGTGAAAGGCTGCTCCTTGCCTTCTGCTGCCATTCTTGGCCTCCTGTGGGAGCTGTTCCAAACCTGGTGCTGCAGAGACATCCTTACTTTAACCTAGAGTGAGATGCAGGTCTAAAGAATTAGGAAATTTTTCCTGTGATGAGATTCTTTTGTCACTAATATTGACATTATCTATGATGCTCAGGCAGCAAAGAAATAATTCCCATATATTATACTCCATTGAGATAATAGTGTAATTCCTTTTGAAGCTTTGCCCTAGGGATACCAAATATTTAATAGCAATGTTAGTATGAGCTGTGTTGAGGAATGGTTTGTGGAGGAAAAAATAATACTTGTCAGACACCTTTAAAGGAAGAGAGAGGATACAAAAAGGAAATAAGCCAGTCTTCAGGGAAATCAGGTCTTTCTGAGTATAAAGTAGATAATCCCAAAATGTTGGAAAGAGGTTAAATATCGGTAGTGCCTGAACTTGCATAAATCAAACAGCATAAATCTGTTTGATGTTCATATGATATTATTTTGGATCCCCTACTTTGTGGTACTGAGTCTAATTATTTCGTTGTTTACACTTGTGATGGGTATTTCACAGCTATAACTACAAACGAGCAGCAGCCTGGAGTGCTCCCGGAGCACAGCCAGTCTTTTTGCAGTGTTGCAAATGAGAGCTGCCGTCCTGCTTGCGTTGTGCTGGACAGGGAATTTAGATGGAGCCCTCAGTGCTTCTGGTGACTTAGTCTTGCACTAAACCTTTTTGGAAAACAGTGATTTTTATGGCACGGCCGCGGCTGTAACCGCGGTGCATCCAGGGCGGCACAGTTCAGTTGGTCGTCGACTAGATGGCAGCATGGTGTTTGAAACGGACACAATCTGCTTTGCCAGCTCTCTGGAACGCCTCTGGTTTCATTCTGTGCCTGCAAATTCCGGGTGAACCCGACTTCTGTTGGTCCCTTCAACACTTAGTATCTCCATACTAATAGCTAAAAGGATACTGACTAAATATTGAAAAGTGTCAGGGTGGAAAGGCTGGGCAGGAGAGTTTAATCCCACATGCAAACATGCTGTAGGCAGAAAACAGTTTTACGGTCTTAATCAGAGTGCTGCTGTTTCCTCTTTTCATTTGAGCCGAAATGAGTTAAGATATCTTTTGCTAGTTTATTAATAATATTCTACTTGTGGTTGAAAAGATCTTCAGTTATTATTTATGGTTTTACCATAGTATTGTCCTATAAAAGACAAATACAGTATAATATGTAGTTATTTTTGATTACAGAAAGAAAGGATCCTGATAATTCTTATCTATGTTAGCCCTAATAACCAACTTATATGATATGAAAATTTTAAATCACCCGTTTTTGGAACATGCTGGCTAGCTTGTGAAAGATTATAGGTTTTCATCAAAAGAATTCAGATTGCTGAAGGCAACCTCTTGTACTAGGGGGAAAAATGCAGATGCCAAGCAATGCAGTGCTTGGGCAAGCAGTTCCAGTCTTTTAAATTTCATCCAGAATTCAACAGGTAGCTAATACAGACTTTGGAGTAACTGACAAAATTCTTTAAAACTTCACCCTTCAAGTTACATTTGCTATGGCTCTGTATTTGATGGGAGTAATCTTTACTGCATTATGATCTCAAAAGCTGATTTGGAGCAGTGCAATAATTGCTTGGAACCCCTATAATCACATCAACATGAAGTACTGCAGATTGAATAAAAAAAGGCTCTCAGAGGGACTTTCCCATGTGCTTTCTGGGTCATCAGTTTGCTCTTCTCAGGAATGTGTTGTTCAGCGTTCCTTTTTTTTTTTTTTTTTCACGTGTTAAAACAGAGCTGGAAATGTGGAGGGGAAAAAAAAATGTAGAAAATCCACTTAAAACCTTCTAGAAAATCGGGAAAAGCAAAACAACCAACCAAGACCCGTTGCTTCTTGACAAAGAAAACCTGAGGGTTCTAGAAGCTGACAGTTCTTTTTGTAATGCTTTTTACACAATTCTGTTAAAATCTGAGACTTTGAAAATCTTTATGCCATCGAGCATATTGTTTCAGATTACTGCTATCTAGTGATGGTTTTGTCAGCATAGATTCTAAAGCAAGTTTTTAAGGACAGTTGTTTTGCTCTCTTATGGGGCCAATATTGGTGTCCCACCCCGGAAGGACACGATACCTTCCTAGGCTTTGACAAAGGTAACTTTAGAACAAGTGCACACCTTCCACACTTAAAATCTTTACACTTATCTAAAAGTTAAACAAATGCCATTGATTTTAGGCCAGAAACTGCTAGTACCGGAGATAAGGACAGTTTGATGTGACTAGGACTGCTTTATCTTCGGAAAACAAGAAACACTGGCATGTTCACAAATCTTTTCCTTGGATAAGCTGTGCTGAATTGTAGGATATCTCCTATGTGGAGCACATCTGTTATTTTAAGTCTTCAGCTGCTAGAGTGGCAAAGAACCTCATCTTTGCTTCTTTCTGCCAACAGGTTTTATATTTTATACCCTGCCTGTTTCAGAACTTCTGTCACGAGTCCTCTGGATGATTGGGTCCTGTGTTGTTAAGGCAAGCTAATAAAAATATAAACTCAAAATATAGGAAAAGGGTAGCTAGACCTACTTATTGAGAGTATGTGCAGCAAAGTATTGATGCACCAGTAAAAGGTTGGAGAATGTTCTCCAGAAAGGCCCAGAAGGAACAGTCTGGTTCCAGCGGTCTCCAAAGGTGTATTGTCCGAACATAAATTGCACACTGGTGGTCATGTTGTGCTTGACTCTTACAGGATAAAAAACAACACACGATCCAAATTTGTGCTCAGGACAGGTTTAAAAATCCCATAGTTGCAAAGTCAAGGAAGATAATTACTGTTCACTTTAATTCAGAAGAGAGTTTTAACTGGATTTTTGCTTATTATTCATGAGACAGTGAGGTAGAAGGAGCTTTTACACAAGCTGGGCAGGTGTTATTACATTGTGTGTGCTTATATAATGTATGAATAAAAGAAGATTCTGTGGAACTTTAGTAGAAAACAATATTTATAGTAAAATTAGTATAAAACAGTCCTTTAAAATAAGGTCTTTGCATTGACAATGCTACCTGATTTACTTGGAAATTTAAAAAAATCATATAATCATCTGCATTCAAAACCCACAAGTCTGCCTCATCCCTTCTTCAAAAGATTTTTGATTTTATATGATCTGACTACAAAAATACAAATATTAGATTTTTATTGTCTTCTGGCTTTGAATCTTTTTAAAGACTCCATATCTCGATGTTCTGTTTTTAGGAAGAACATAATTGTTTGTAAATGAACACCACAACACTGGTGTATTGATCTTAGCTTTTAGAACAAATTGTCTTATACGATTGGCAACATATTTTTGAAAACTGAGAAGTTTGAGGATTTTTTGAAAAATGATTAACTTCTAATGTTTTCGAGGACTGTGAAAGAAATTTTTTTTGATGCTATAATGATTTGCAGATCGTCATATTTGCAGATGACAATGAGCAAATACAGTGATATTTTTAATAAAACCATAGAAGAATATCTTTAAAATACAAGTTGCATGGCAGATCTCCTTTTTTAGGAAGGAAGAATTTGTGTTAAATAGCCCTGTATTGTATGCAGAGATGTAATTTCTGGAATTGCTAGAGGTACCACTGCCTTTCCCAGAACTTGCATTCTTGTGAAAGGTTTAGATTGTTTGCTTTCATTTGTGTGTGCAAGTGGAGCCCCTCTCAAGTAAAACCCAAAGGAATTGCCAAAAGACACGACCTCAAAGGAAGCAAACCAGAGAATTAACCCAGGACAGCTCACTGAAGAGGGAGTGCTGCACTCACCTGTAACAAGGAGCTGAGGTGTGCTCCTCATGACACCACTTTTAGCCCTCTGGATCCCCAGAGCAGCTCCTGGCGTGGTTTCACAGCTCAAAAGAGTTGAATTTCTCGAGCTGTAAAGATGGACTCTGGGTGGGCAAATCCCGTGGGTTGATTGGGTTTAGGTGATGTCTGGTGTACACAAATTGCTGCTTTTCCTAACAAAAGTGGTATAATTCTTGTAGGGAGACGTGGGATGGAGGAGAAAATGAAAAATAACGTTTGTCTGTAAATCCCTAAATTGAATGATCAAACTTCAGGCAAGATCAGACACAACTGCATGCAATATTTTTCAGCCTGTAGAAGTTTAAAGAGAAATAACCCTACCTACAGAAAACCTCTGGATCTAAAGCAGAAAGAAAAGAGCACCAATTGTGACAGGGAGAGTGCTGCCTTCAAATTTTACTGTTATTTTTTAAAATCAAATTGAGCCCAAGAACTTTAAGACCTAGGAAAACATGTGTTAGGCTACCTAAATCTTTATATACAGGTTCTTAGCAATGGTGTTAAAAGATGTAGTTTACTCTAGACACCTTTTCTGTAGCTGTCTTTACAGAAGCCATGTACCCCGTTGTCTTGCAGTCCACATTTTATGGCACTGTGTGCCAGCAGGTTTTCTAATCCTTCAGGAATCCCACCTGGCTTACTTCCACACAGACATGCTGTGTGGAATCTGGAAAGTGAGGAACACCTGATTTGTTTTCCCAGCTCTTTCTGGTGAGCTCTTCCTAGCAGAATCATGGAGTCTGGGCTTTTATGCTCCTTTGGTACAGCTGGCTGCTTGTTTGCTAATTCCTAAGCTTACGTGTGAGCTATAACTTCAGAAAATTATAGCAGAACTGAAAGATTTATCTAGTTTTCATTTTTTTGATATAACAATGGATTCTAGACAAATCTGCTTTACGTTCTCTCCAATACAAGAAGATGTTTGAACAGTACCAAAAAGACATTTCCTTGAAAAGTGAAAATGTATGTAAGACTTATTGTTCTGTGTTTTATCAAACAGGCAGAGCCATTAAATGTATTTCAGTCTTTAATGATCATAAGGGGAACCTTATTCTGTGTAGGAGGACTATTTATTTATAATACTTATGATGTCTTTTATAAAATTCACTCATACTGTGCAATTTTTGTGTATAAATATTTTAAAAAATAATTTGATTTAAAGCAAATATTGTTTTATACTCTTCCGTTTAACACGACAAAAATCTGGAGCATATTTGTTACACTGTAATCTGACTTGATGGTTCCACAGCAGCACTGACACCTTCACCACAGAGTAACTCATCATATTTATATTTAAATCCTAGCTCTTGACTGGACACAACTGTGTATGTGGGTGTGTCACATACCCTGTGATAACTGGATGAATTCATTTCAGTTGTGTAAACTTTTGTAGTGTTCTTCACAAATAGTCGTAGAAATGTTTCTTACAGCTAAAATGCCAGTTTTAGTGGGCTGCATCTGAAATTCGGAGGTGATAGTGTTGATGGTTATAACTTGTGTGTCTGCATCTGGTGGGGATAGATATATTTTTGTGGCCACTCCTTTGATAAGAAGTTACTAGACTTAAGCAGGTGTCCGTTAATATTTTCCTTCCTGAGTTTCACCAAGCACGGAATTTAATACTTGTGCTTCAGTGTAATTTTACTGGGGGCAGCATTTGCAAGCACCTTAGCTTATGTTGGGGCAGATGTTTTGTCTCCTTGTGCGTAGGTGAGTACTGATGAACAAACAAATAAAATTAATTATTTTTTACTAAGGTAGGTATAACCTGAAAAACTGATCCAGCCTATACGGAAATGCCGTAAATTACCATGTTTCTAAAAAGAAACTCAGGGTGTTGCCCTGAAGGGGGTTTTGTAGAGAAATACTACCAAATTCTGCACACATGCAATATTGGAATGTGTTAAGTTAAATAGTAGGGGGAAGATATTTCCGAGCAGTTTTTGTAAGATATTGCTCTCGGTCGCTCTTCTGGCGTTTGAATGTTTTAGTTAATATCAAACCCTGCAGTTGTTATTGTGGTAAAGTGATAGTGTGAAATTGATGCTGTTATACTATAACAATAAGGACGTGACTCATGTATTTTATGTACACATGCATTCAACTGTAGTGACAAATGGCTTCATGCTGTGTGATTAAATGCATATTAGCATTTGCCCTAGGCATTTGATTATTACCATCTTTACTTCATTACATTACCACACTGTATGGCCATATAATTTATAAGATAATACAGACATCACTTTGTTGCTGATAGGAATTATTCTGTTTTATGGATGGTGTCCTTTAATTTTGCCTTTCATGGATTATAAAATTGGTTAATATCTGCTGAAGTGAATCACTGGAGAAGCAAATAAAGATGTTGGCCTCAGGTCACAGTGTCATTTGTGATACTGGCAAAATCTTACAGCCTCATTTATCCCTGTACATGATTGATAACACCATGGGTTAAATGGAGAAAGCTTTGCTTCCATTAAAGGATCATCATGAATGAAGACCTCCCACTTAAAAGTCAGGCATGATGAGAAGACAAGAGACTATCTACAGGTCAAATTAAATAACTTAAATAATTTAAGTGGAATGACAGTGTAATTTGTTCATTCTGTGTTATTACCCTGACCCCTATCAGGCTTATGGGCTAACTTACTTTCTAGTGTAGAGTATTTAAGATGTAATTTTTAATAAGTGCTTTTCAGAGATATAAAGCCCTTTATGGCACTTAAAATTGTGTTAAAATGGATTTTTTAATGTGCTTTTTAAAAAGTAATTTTTGTTCTTATTTTGTTAAATGTAAAGCGAGTAATAGGAAAGCAAAGATAGTAAATAGGAACTTCAGTGTTTCACTTTTAAAATGTTATCACGTGTATGCTTTAGATTTTTTAAAAATTATTTTAAATGTATTCTGACAAATACCAGTTGCTAAAGTAAAAATGCGTTATTTGGAAATTGATTACACAATAATTTTCTTTGTGTTTTCTGTGGTGAAGGGCATTTATTATTTATCATGTATCTTTACTGTAGCTCTGGATTGTGTGATATCAAAAGTAGGTATTTTGTTAATACGAAGGATAATTTAAATGATTTTTAAACTTTATTATTATATTTTATATCTTTTTGCTTCCATTCAGGCACAGTGTAAACTCTTTGGCTGAGTTTTTTGATCTCTCAGAGGTGGAAGAGACCCCAGGGGTGCGTGGCACTGAACTCCGAGGAGGGCGGGAGGAGCGCGTGTCACCCCCCTGCACCTTGCAGGTTGCAGCAGCAGGCTGTGAAGCATTTTGTGGCAGTCCTGGCAAAGCAGCCTGAGTACAAATTGCCCGTGAGAAAACAGCCCTGTCACCGTGAAGGGCTGGGGGAAGACTCAATGAGCTTCACTCGCCAAAGCGTTTATCCCTACTCGCCGCATTAGGGAGGCGAAGCCTTGTTTGTCAAGTGCTCCTGCTGAGATCACTGAGCTGAGAGAAAGCCGTGGATGCCTGAGGCCCCTTTGCTTCTGTTCCTTGGAGTATAGCATTAGTTTGAAAATACCCCCTTGAGAAAATAATTCTCAGATTGCTTCTGTGATGGGAAGGAAAATCACAAGCCCCAGCGTGTATCAGTTAATGTACATTCTTCTGCTGGTGGACCTGAATAGGAATCATTTCATAACTCAAGAGCACTTCTTCAAGTGCACCTGTCCTTGTAGGGTGAATCCTTTTTCTGAATCAAGTTTTTCACAAGCACTCTTATTTTTTCCCTTATTAACGCAGACTGCCACGCTTCTTCATTTGATAACAGCACAGTCTCGTAGAAATTCATCGCTGTAGGATTCCGCCAACTCCAAACCTAGAACATCAGCTGACAGCAATAGAATTAGACCATGTGTCATGTTTTAACATTATGTTTGTAAAAATCTTACCCTTAGCATGAGGAAAAGTGAAATCAAATGGCTCTGCACCTCATTCATTGTGCATAATACTGGCATTTTTATTAGATTTGCAGTTACAGTTATCTCCCAATAATTGATATCAAACGTTTGTGGTAGTTCTTCATGTAGTGGTACAATGTGTATCAGCAAGGAAACAATTTTGAAAACCTGAGTGAAGGAAAATTCTTCATTGTGCTTCTGGGAGAGTTCGACTTCATTTATTCTTAGTTCTTTGGCTAAAATATAACTAGTGGGTTTTTATCCTAATGTATTACTTTAAAAAAACCCCCAAACCAAACAGCTTCAGTCTAAAATGTCTGCAGATTGCCTGCACACTGCCTGATTCATGTTGGCACATTGACACAACAGATTTGTTGCCCGAAGTGCTACGTGTTTGTACACGGTTCTTATTCAGGCTTTATTTGCCGCCTCTTCAGAAGTCCTTCAAACATACACACTTTGACACTGACAAAAGAATTTATATACTTCATATTGAACAGCTCACTATTAGTCCTACGTTTTAAAATGAAAGACAAAAATGAGCCTGATTTTTTGGTTTTAGCAAAGCTGTTGTTTTACTAAGGGAATAACTTAGGTGGTGGGGCAGCTAAGCAAGGAGTCAATCTATTATCCATGACCAAGCAGCTTAAATGTGATCTATGTTAGGGTTTTATTTAGACAACAGAAGAAAAAGTGGTGAGCCCTGATTTGTAGTTGTTATGGCCCCATGATACAGACCAGGTCTCTGCTCTTCCTGCAGGAATTCCTGCCTAGAGGTTCTGTGGCAGCCGCCAGGTCAGCCATAACTCCTGTGCTCTACCCCTGCCTCCGTAATTCTTAGCGCAGAAACACGCACGGGGTGTCTCTGGCAGGGATAGCATCGTCCGTTCTAGTGCACTGCTGAAGATTCAGTCTCAAGGATTAAAAAAATACAGTCTGGGAAAAACAGATGAAATACGTACGGTTGTTATGTTATATTTTTGTGAATAAAATGCTGATGGTTGAAGTCACCTCTGGTGTCACTAACAAACCTGCTTTGTCCTTACAGAGACGCCTGTGTCTCCTGTTGGTGTAACTCCTTGCTTGACAACAGTTGATGCAGCTGCCTTAGAGTACAACATTTTGATACGGGATCTTGTAGGAAGGGAATCAGAAAGGTTTCTTGTTAAAATTCGGAAGCAGAGACTGCGAACGTTACATTAAGTCTCTAATTTCAGACTAAAGATCTCTTTTAAAATTGAGCCTGTCTTGTGATCTTTGACGTCTTGAAGGTAGGCAGCAACGTTTTCATGGCACGATGTGTTCGTTGCAGCACCTTCATGCCAGTGCAGGGCAGTAACTCCGGGAAGAAAACTCTACTACTTCTGTCTGCTCATCAAAGTTTTTGCTTAGAACTAAAACCAAGCCAAAAAATACAGAAGAGAAGCAAAGGAATATTGTAAATTACTGATAAATCTGTTTGATTTTTTTTACAGCATTGCACATTACTTTAAAATGAAAATATTGGTAATTACATAGTGTCTATAAGTAGTAATTTTACTCTGCCTCCATATTTGCCTGTTCTGCAGTTCGAGTATTCTCTTACAGATGAACTGGAGAGGAAATGCCTGTCTTTATTTTGCAGAAAGAAGCTGAAAGAATGGATGAAGACTTTAAAGCACAGGCACTTGACTCTACTCTTCCAAATCCATCAGAAACTTTACTTTCCATTCGACTGTTAGACTTCAAAACAAGTTTATTGGAGACAATAGAAGAACTGCGTATAAGAAGGGTAAATTTGTTTATGTTTGATTTAGTCTTTGTCTTGTCTCTCTGTAGGTAATCATAGAAAATGCTGCATAAGTGTGGCTAAACCTCATGCTGTATTTTCAGTGATTCGCCAGCCAGGGTTTTGTTTAAAAATATAATGGGTTTAGATATTGGGTGTATTGCAAATCTCCCTGTAGACAGCACAAAGGCAACAGGGTTGTAAGGGAATGAATTTGGTTTCTCTGTAACAACGTAAGAAGTTGCTAGAGTTGATAATCAGGCTATTGAGAAAATTATCTGCATCAAATTATTCTCTTTCATTATAGTTCTTCTCTTTAAGAGCAGCCTTTGATACAAAACGAAAATAAAGCATCCAAGTATTTGCCAAGTCCCTAAGTATTTCTCGTTTCATAATTGATTTGCCATTTGCCTGAAAAGTGGTGATTTTGGCTGTTTACTTGTGCTATTCAGAATTACCTATGAGGGCAAAGAGCTACAGTGATAATGAAATACACTTTATTTCACCATTTTTACATTGCTAAACTGTTAAGCTAGAGCCCTACAGTAACAGTGTATTGAGTATTGGGGGTGGGGATGTTTTGTTTTTTTTGGAATGAGCTGAGTCATCTTGTAGTAGTACCAAGGTAAAACAGTTTCTGTGCTGGTAAAGGCAGCTCTTTTTTCATGTGGTTAATTTTTCACTTGTATTTTTCTGTGGTTACTTTTTCACTTGTGTGTATGTAAACATTTTTTTTCCTATTTCTGCCCTTAGTGTTTCTGAACTGTCGTGTATATTGAAAGACCTAAAGCTTATTTTTCTTCATCTGATGAATTTGACCTGTTCAAAAGATGTGTATTATTACTTTTAAAATATTAGTATTGATGACATGCTTGATTTATCCTTATTTTGATCTTAGTGAAATGCTATAATCCTCTCTTTAAAAGCCATAAATAAAAGAATGACTACCTTAAAAAGAAAAAAAAAAGAAAGAGAGGCTGCATGATGGTCCTTTCTTGGTGCAGTATTGTCAAAGTCCTCTCATGGTGTGATCCCCAGGCCTGTGTTACAATGGTAGTGTTTAGTCTAGTCAAACTATTTTAGTATTAAAAGTAAAGACTGGTTAATTTAACTTTTACTATAATAATCAGAGTATACTTTTCTTTATAAGACCGCTTAGCTGAATTGACATTCTTAACTTAATGTGGCACTTTTAATGCACTTGGTCAGAGCCTAAAATATTTATACAGTGCCATGGAATTTCATCTTTTGGCATTTTTCTTTGGTCTTTTATGCCTGTTTTGTGTCTGCTATGCTACAAGAGTTTGTGACTGTGATTTTGTAAAAGTTGCCTCCAAAGGGTGAGTGATTTTTTGCCTTAAAGGTTGTTTTCAAAATTGATGCAAATCCTAAGAGCCAATTTCACAGTTAAGACATGGTCCTAAGTTTCTAAAATAGCTGTGCTTTTTTTTAGCTCTAAAAAAATATATACATATATATATATATAATATATATATTTACCTGTTTAGTTAGAAATTTAGGTAAAAAAAGTAAGCATTTTACAGAGAGCCAATTTGAAATCTTAGAGTGTCCTTGAATGCATTTTTGATTTGTTTTGATTTAGCAATCAGTTCAGGGCTGCTTGCTTAGTATGTTTGAAGTTTGGAATATAAAACATTAGTATTTTGAAGAAGCAAGGGTTATTGAATAATATGGCTTATGCCTAATCCCATTCATTTTCATCTTTTTAAGTAGAACTTTGTATGGATGATTTTGCTTTAAAATACCCCTAAAAAGCCCTCTCCCAATTTTAGCTATGAATTTCTTACAAGTTCAATCAGCATGAGGTTATTCTGTAAATTTTTAATCAGCTCTGAGAGAAAGGTAGTGCACAGACCAAAATACAGGGATAACTCAGAGAATTACAGTGCTTTTCTTGCACCATGCTAATTTTTCCATGGACAAGAATGAAACTCACAAACTTGAACTGTGTCATCTGCTCTATAAGAAAGTAGACGAAAAGTGAATATTCTGCAGGTTTTTTACTACTTTTCCTACTTCCTTTCCAGGTTGCTTGTGAAGTTCTGTAGCATGATAACCTGAGGGAGGCACTAGAGCCAGTACAGTGGATTTTACTCTCAATTTTGTCTTTGACCTCTGGCTTGACCTCAGATGAGATTATTTTACTTCTGTTTACTTCTGTTTTTCTTCCCATTCTTGGTCTTGCTTGTCACTTCAGCAGAGACTCTTTGGGACAGGACCTGCTGTGTATTTTGAGTTTAATAAACTGCCTGGAATGGTTAAGATGCAGTATAAATTCAGATTAATAACAATAAATTTGTGGATGAAATTATCTATGTGAAACTAGACAGATAAAAACCAAGCTCTTAAATATGAGAATATTTTGAGACACTTGGTACAATCCTTGCTCAATGTCATCATGTTGTAGGTAAACTCTCAAAAGTAGTTTAGAGGAGTTGCTCCTAGTAAGTGACTGTTCATCTGTTTCATTTTCCATATGAGATCCCAATCCTTGATAGCTGTGCAAATTTGTTCTAAAAAATACATTCCTTAAATGATTATACTTGGTACAGCTTCACTTTATTCCTTTGGCCACTCACAGGGTCTTTGTTCTCCATAGGAACTGACATAATATGAATATGTAAGTAATTAAAATCTACAAAAAAATTTATTTCTCTTTCCCCTGCCCACAGGGATTAATTTGCACTCCAATAGTTAGAGTGCCTTCTATTTTTTCCAGTTAAGCTTTCCCACTCACCAAGCACTGACCAGGCCAGGGATTCTTTTGTGCTGGATATCCCTTTCCTTAGATCCATGTCTGTCAGTCTTGCTCTGCAGTCAACTGAGTGCTTTTTCTTCCTAATAGTCTTTTAACTGGATTTTATACCTACGTGTAAATTAGGGTATTTTTTTTTGGCAAAATAACAGACAGAAGGACAGCTAAGTATGAGGAAAAAAACGGAAGTATGTGGATATAAGAGAACAAGCAGCACTGAAGTTTCCAGATCTCATGACTGTGACATACTGTGATATTGTTCAAGTCAGCAGGCAGTGTGTTAGATGATAATTTCTGTGTTAGTGAATAATGTGGCTTTTGATTAGGAACTGATTACTTGCAGTTGGAGAGGAGAGTGTTGTAAGTATCAGTGCAGGCCTTTCTAGGAATATATTTTGATAGAAGAGATTTATTTAAATATAGAGCAATTGTAACCTATGCAGTGGAGTCAAGGACAGACCAATGAAAAATTTCCAAAGGAAAAATATTGGTTGGTACACATTTCTGTGTGTCTGCTTCTGAAAAAGGAAAGTTTTTCAGAATAGATTCCGACTATATGGTTGCTATTGTTTAACTGTTGTTACTGTTAAAATCCAACAATGTTTTATCAGGAATTAAAGTTAGAATAATCCTACTATAAATATCTTCTCTCCCTTTATCATTTGTCCTGGAAACAAAGCTTAAGAACAATATCCATGAGGTCTACTAAAAGTTGTACTGGTCTGCTTAATTCATGAAGGAATTTCTAATCATAGTATGAAACAATCAGAAAGTGTAGTTTCTGTGAGTTCTAGCTGACCTGCATGAGAATTGGATGTGCAATTTTGTAGGAGGGAGATTGTAAGTTCGAAAAAGATAATAAAAGTACCTAGCAGCAGTTTTGGCTGCTTGGACATGAGCCAGCTGTACTCTGTTCCTAAATCTGTTCAGGGTCAAGAATCGAGGGGGCTTGACCAATCCACAGCCCATCTTGTAAAACTACAGCCTGAAGCAAACACTTTAAAGAAGGCTTGACACTTTCTAAAGGTTATAACGAGTAAATAAACCATCAAATTACTCCTCTTTTATTGTTATGGTAGCCTTTTTTTATAAAAACACTTAAATCCATGTAGTCCTAAGGCAGCTAATAAAAAATGAACACTTTTAAGGTTTTGTGGGTTTTTGATCCCTCATCAGAGTTATATACAGTATCGTTCTCCTAAGTATAACAAAAATGTTTTTGACTTATTAAACAGCTGATAGAACTTCTAAAAAAAAAAGTGCTTCACACAAGTTTTGAAAGCTTTCAATTCAATATGGGTAAACTATAAATGTCCTTTGAAAGATGTAAAAATGATGGATAAGGCTTATAACTGTTAGCGCTTTCACATGAGAACATTTTTATCATGTAATTGTCATTCTCAGTTTAAGTATTTATGATGTTTATTTTTTCAACAGTAGTTACGTACATACCCGTTTCGACAGCTTCCAGATACACCTTTATAATTTGGGAGTAAGTTGGAGGAGTGTTGTTCACCTCAGAACTTTGGTTCTTATCCTCTTAAGTATTCACAGAAAAGGGCTTGCTTAAAATGGGATTTAATGCCATTTTCTTGCAATTTTGAGCAAGACTTTTGCTAATAATATATAATGTTCTAGCATTTGTTGCTTAGTGGCAGACATGTTTGAATATTACACCTTTTGAAAAGCTCCAAGTCAATCTCATTTGGTTTTATCACTCCAGACAAATTAGGGGCCTGTATTTTCCTTCAGTACTTATACAATAGTATCAGAAAAAAAAGTTGTTGCAACTCTGCAGCACCTTTTGTTAAAGAAGAACTGAGAAGAACTGATAATCTTGTAAGTTCTCTCTCTCTCTTTTTTTTTTTTAATTACCATAAGTCATAGGAAATCTTTAGGTCTCTTGTCCATCTGTATTCTACCAGTACATATCGCAGAAGCAAAAGCTGAGGAACTTTTCTCTGGTTCTCTGTGAGCCAAATTTCAATTTTAAATGTATGTTCAGTATTTTATATATAAAATTCACATGAGTGCTGAGGCATATATTTAGGACCTACAAGAAACTCTTGAAATGCTTAGGAGTAGCCTTCTGTGGAAAGAAGTGTGCTTCTCTCCACACGTGTGCCTGTGAACTGTCTGCTAATCAAGGAAGTCAGTTTTGACCCTAAAACCTTTTAAAAGATGTCAGTGTCAAAAAACTATTTCACATCACTTGGGACATACTTTGCTCTTTTATTTCTATTGATAAATAGTGGAACTATGAATCAAATATTGTACTAAGTGAGAAAGGGTTGCAAAATCTTCAAAACTGTTTTGCATCCATTGTCGAAGTGTTGTAAATATCCTTGAATCGAAAACGTGGAACTCTTGTTCATATTGGGCTTTGGAGAGAATTGCATTTCTTAAAGATGCAGTATATTTTATAGCCAAAAAGTTTGTGTTATCTTCTTCACTTGGGAAGGAGAAAGAGCCTTCATTTGTTCTTTCCGTGTGTCAGGAAAGGTATTGCTTCATCCAGAGGCAATATCTTTTTTGTCTCATGGTAAGTAATAATTGTTCATGGCATTAAAATTCAGTAGAATTTTACTTAACCCCGGTATTAAGAGAATGATCCTTTTAAAGCCTTCTTTTATTTTTTGTTAGAGAGATCCATGGCTTTTCTTCCCCAAGTTGTGACTGTTTCCTAAAGAATCTAACCAATTTTTGAGGTGTGAGTCACTTTGAGAGTACTTGAATTTTTGCAACAACTAAGGTTGCAGGATTTAAACTGTAGTGGAGATGAGCTTAAAAAGGCATAAATTTGCACCTGATAGATCAAAATGTACAGTTGAAGTATTGGGAGTATTCTTTTACCTTCACAGAGTCAGTTTGGCCCTTGTTTGGAGTGCGTCCAACACAAGACCTCAGTATATGTCATTAGTGCAGCGATTCATCAAAGAGAAGTCAGGCTTACCTTAATGTGGTCACTTCTTCAAGCTGGCCATCAGTGTGCAGAGCAAAGGCAGGAAAGCAGCCTTTTGAAGCTCAGTGGCACATTAGTGTAGCTCTCCAGGTCTGGGAGGGATAGTCTTTATTTTGACTACGTGCAATAACAGAACAGTGGTGAGTTGCTTATGACACGCAGCAAAAGCCTGAATACAGTTCTTGCAGGAAGTCCTGGCTGCTCATAGGGGAGCCTTTTGTTCTTCCCTTTTTTTGAGTATTGGATTTGTGAAGGAAGGACAGTGCTCATAAAAGTTTGACTCCAAAGGGAAGCTGATTCCTGTTGGGAAAATTTAATTTTAATACCAGAATGTTTCAGGAAACTTCCAATAAATATTTAGCAACTGTGATTATCAGAAGATAACTCTCATTTATTATCAAAAGTAATAATTTGATTCTTGACTAAGTGCTTCTGCAAGAACAAGATCTGTAACACACCTTCCTGCTATTAGTACCTTTTGTGGATCATGGAGGAAACTTTGCACTTCAGTAATGGTCTTCTCAGATTTTCTGGTTGCTCACCTTACCAAAAATATGTGTTGATTATCCATGATTCTGTTTCAATTTCTTTTATTTGGTAGGTCAGTAGGCTTCTTGGCACAGGAGATGATAAATATTTCACTTTTTCCATAATAACATAAGTAATTGCTAACACAAATTTTCAATAGTCCTAGGAAATGTCAAAAAGAATAAAGATTCAAATGCTTTGAGCTGAGTATTTAAGATGTCCCAAAGATTGAGTCATTAACTATGATTATCAATATAATTGACTACAATGGATTCTTGAAGCGCTTTTGCATCTTACCGAATTTCTCTTCATCTCAGTGTATTGATGTCTGTTTTTTTATGTTTGTTTTTAACTAGGAGACAGAAACTAATTATGAAGAGCAAATAAATAAAATTGTTATAGAGAAACAGGAACTTGAATGGCAGAAGGTAACTTTCCTACATACTTTTAGTGTTTTACCTGCTGAGATTTAATTTTAATATGTTAATATAAATTGTGATTTGTTACAGATGCTCTTTTTAGAGCTATTTTTATTTCAGTAGTAGAACGTGCTAGCTAGTGGCTTATTATTTAGTCATGAGCATCTGTAGCTTTTATTTTGAGTTGGATTGTGCCCAGCTTAGAAATGTGTTTAACAAGAGAATATAATAATATTTGGCATGACTTGGCAATCTTCAGTCAAAAGAGATGGAAATATTGAAGCAATAAGACATTTAGCTGAATATGAGGCATGTTGACACGTCAGTATGGGGGAAATTGTGTAGCAACTTCTCTGTGTTATGCTTGGCTTTGGCAAGTGCAAATATCAGTGAAGCAAACAACTTCACTTACCATCTTTTGGAAGGGGCAATTTTTCCAAAAAGCTATTTTGAACATAAACTTTTATGTTATCCATACTCAGAAGTAGTTTGTCAGCTTTTAAGTGTTGAGAATGAAGTATTCAGTAACATAATTCTAACATTCTTCTCAAGAGTTAGGGCTCCTGAGGTTATGCTTTCCTAGGAAATGCATTCCCTTCTTTAATACAATCAAACCTATGACCCCTGTCACTAGGTCACAAGATAAAAGGCTTCACTCTGTATATTTTACGATCACAGAAAAACCAATAATTTCAGCTCTATCCTTGATCTTGGGATATTTAACATCTTAGTTGTAAAGGAAGACTATTTCATCTTGGAGTTCATCCTAACCATCTTAAATTAATAATCCTAACTCAGTGCTTTTCTTTCTTGAAAGATATATATGTGCACACAGAAACAGGAAACATTTTATACTTGTAAAAGCAAGAGTGCTTTCAATTTGTAACCTTTCTTTGCTTTTCTTAATCTAGCATTGCAGTTCTTAATATTCTGGGTTCAAAAGGGAGGATTTCCACCCATTCTAAGACCTTAGCAGCAACTTAATTTGCCACTCATAAAAGAATGGGACTTACAGGTAGTGAGGTGAACTCTATTCCTGTACTTTGCATGTACTTTGACATTGGCACATGGCAAAGCTGATGTAAACAATGAGTGGTAGATTTTGGGAACTTCATGTGAGCAGATATTCTGGAACTTCAAAGGAAGAAGCTAATATGAGTTTCCAGTCCTGGAGGCTCCAGTAAGATGAAAAATTCTAAGTATGACATGTAAATTGAATATGTGACCTGGTTGTTTCCGGATGCAGGATCATATTGATCACGGTAGTAGTTCAATAAGTAGACATCTTCCTCTGGTTTATCAAAGGTTCTGCTTTGCCATTTCCTTCATAGGTTTCCCTTTCAGTCAACATTTCTGTCATTCATTTTATTTTACCTTAAATTTAATAGACTAGTTTGAAATGAAGACATGACTTCAGCTAAGTCATATTACAATATTACAATTTGTCTACATTTTACAAATATACTGCTGCTGCTCTTGAAAAAATACTCTCGAGCAGGGAAAAGAGAATAACTGCAGAATATATTCCTTTAACTCTAGTGAGTATCCTCATTATACTTGCTTAACACTACAATATCAAAACTGATTTCGTGCTTTTTCTCCAGTCTCCCTGCACCACACATAGATGGCATATATGGAAAATTTCTTCCAAGCCAGGCTTTCTGACAGAGATAATATAATCATTTTATTTGATAGTCTTGTGTGTGAAGCTTATTAGAAAATGAATATTTGTAGACACTCCCCTGTCTCTTTGAAAATAAAATACCTCACTTGAATATACAGTACAAGAAAGTGGTATGTTATAAAGCCTTCAGTATTGGGGTTATTTTCCATTACATCATGATAAAATTGTATAAAGGATGACCGTTTTATGAAACCAGACTGATAGCTACATAATTTATTATACGATATTGGCTTGAATGCCTCTATTTTAAAGTAGTGCCATCTCAATTTGGCAGTTCTGTGGATATAAAATTTTGTTCCTGTAGTGAGCAGGAATACTGCACTGGGAATACTTGATTTGCTGTCCCTGCAGTACTGCCTGTGCCTCTCTAGTGTACTTCACATGCCTGTCACCCCCTGGAGAACCTGTCCTTGAACACAGGGCTAAGGGACAACCTGAGGAAAACATTTCTCAAGACTTTTATGTGGTTCTGAATATTCATTTACGTAGTGTGTATTGTTTGTTACAGACAAATCAAAACTTCCTCTACTTATCTTACGACGAGTTAATAAGTAAATGGATATAGAACACCTTACCTCCATGGATTCTTGTCTTCTGTCAGAAGGCAAAAGCTCTTGCTTGTACAATGTGAAAGCAACACCAGCTTGCTGGAGAAACAGCCATTTTGGCATGGACTTTATGTTTAAAAATCTCTCTATTCCTATTAAGGCAGGAGAAGAAATTAGACGCTTTGTGTGTGAAATAGACTTTCAATTTATTTCCTACCATTTATTCTTTTTAATAGTATCAATTTATATTTATTTTTGTGCAGTCATTACTGCTTCACACTAATATTTCTAAGCTAAACACTCATCTATATTTAGTGTTTAGAACTTCAAAAACCTGGTCTACCATACATGCCTTCCATGGTAAAGGTGAAGTATCTTATAGAGAAGTATGATGCTTAAAGATGTTGGAGATTTCCAACTTGCAGAATGTAGTATTAGCCTATGAGATTATGATATGAAATAATAACACACAAAAAAGTACATCTTCACTCATTTTCTTGTTTTTATGGGTGAGAGGAAAGCCAGATAGGAGGATGATAAAAATCTCATACTGTTGCCTTACATTTAGTCTTTTCTGCCTTCCTTCAACTCTTTCAGGTAGCTTGTTATATGACTAAAATTTAACTATAAACAGAATAACAGATAGTTATTTTAAAATGGGAAGACAATTACCTGTTAAACAATGTGTCTTTTTTGGTCTTCAGTGTTTTTCAGTCAGTTGTGTCTTTCTAAAAATATTTAACAAGTCAGCTTTTTCTTGAAATACTTTATATATGATTTGCTCTAAGATAATACTGAACTCACACTGTTGTTGTTTCACATGAGCAGGAAACTCTGCAGCATCAGACTGACACATTGCAACAACAAAACAAAGAAGCTATGGCAGCTTTCAGAAAACAGGTAACAAAATAAGGCCTTGGGCTTTGACTGTGCGATTTTAAAATATGATGGCATCATAGCAAGTTATCAGTTGGTATGAAAATATTTTTCTACTGCATATAATATGTTAGAATACACAGCTCAAAAAAATCATGTCTTTTCTTCTGGCCACAGCATAATGCTTGTATTTTGGCAGTTCTTTACAGATGCCGCTCCTCCTGGCATTTTTCATTTTGATATTTCAAAAACCTCCAGAGAAGATAATGCGTCTTCTAATACTCTCCGTATTCTGTTTTGCTTTGTTTGGTTTTTCCCCTCTAATTTAGTATGACCTCTGCAAGGGTGGATTCAGAAACCACGGTAAAAGATCTGCCACACAAATTACCCTGCTCAACCTGTGAAAGCGTGTTTCACTCTTGTGTTTTATTCTCCATGTTATAACGAGCAAACACAAGTGCTCAGAGACCTTGCAGACAACGTTCATGGCAACTGAAACTGTTGCCCAGGGGGATGAAGAATTTGTCACTAATATTGCATCACAATCATGTCACACAAAAAAGAAATTGAGAAGCAATTAAGTTTCTTCCTTGAAAAAATAATTTGGGATTCACAAACTTCTCCTTGTGACTCTGTAGTTCCTGTAGTTTAAAACAAAGCAGGAAGTACACTATGCAGGTTAATATAACTATATTGTCTTGTTAAATTGCATGAATAAAATTAATGCCATGTGCTGTTCTGATTTTTTTGTTCGTTTTGTTTTTTATGTGACTGACAACCAAGGTACAGGCAAGGATGTTTGCCATGGAAGAAGAAAAGGTACTCTACAATTGTTTGTTATTTGACACCCAAAGAAGAGCATAAGCAAATGATAATGGCATGAAACTTACCAAACATGTCCTAAGTATAAAATAAGTATATTACAATTAAATTCTATTTCTTGCTATGGCCTTTGCAAAAGAAATGTCTCTGTAACTTTGTTATTTCTGGTTTCTAGTTCATAGCCAGTGGAACTTTCCTTGTTAAGTGTCGCTACTTATGCTAAGAATCAGCTGAGGAAAGAGTGTTCTTTGATAGTTCCATATTGCAGCTGTACAAAATTTACTTTATTCTAGGGGGTTGGGATAAATTGGGATAATTGGCCTTTACAAGTAGTAGTGAAAAATAACATTTCTCACTGCTTTAGAGAAATCAGATTTTAATCTGATTTTATTGATTTAGCTGAGCTAGTTTCCTAAGATCCTTGACCTAAATGGAAATAAGATAAATTTTAGCCTGAATTTATGTGGATTTTGTTAGCTACATAAGTTTTTATACCAGGCTGAATACCCGCTTCCTCATCTAAATGAAGGATTTACATTTGGTATAGAATGAACCAATTTCAAAAAGTGAAGTCAGTGAATGTTTGCATGTGACCTCTATTGTTCCTTTTAAATTTCCCAGTGGTTCACAGCAGATGAATATGCTGGATGTGGCATAAGAACCGGCATAGAAATTTTCAAACTGGTTAAGTGGCTTGAAAGTATATCAAAATAAACTTTATGTTTGCTGCATTGATATTTATTGATATTTATTTTATATTTTCTGGTTGAGTAATTTTCTTGATTGGGAGTTTGGAGTTTTTTTCTTGTTAAGAACATTCCATTTGTCTGCACATACCCACTTATTAGTCTCTGATTTGTATTTTCAATGACAGCGTCAGAATTAAATTGTATACTAATTAATTTTCCTTCTAACTATTTCCATTGAACTGAATAGTACTTTCAGTACTTTATGCCAAAGTAACTGAAAGAGTAAATTAAGCTCAAGACAGAGTTGAAAGCCCAGTTTTTGCTCCAATTTAGATTGTATGTGCTGTTAGTGATCAGGGTGGTTTTGGAAGATTGCAGCCAGCACTATGTTGGAAATGACTGGAACGTGAATGGATGTATTTGTGCTCTCTGGCATATTCTGTGATATTTAGATTCTGTTCTGCATTGGATTGGCTGCAGCCAGATTCTTACCAGATTTAATTCTACTGAAGTCCTTTGACTTTGTTCACATGTGCAAATTCTATGTATGTGTGTATATATGCATACACATATGCACATATATATAAATACAAAATGTGCTTGCATGTTATTTAGTGATTCTAGTGATAGCAGATTGCAGTTCAGTCTTTGTGGACTGGGAAAGATGAGCAGGCTGTTTCTACGAAGATCCTACTACTGCAGATAAGAAAATGGATTTACCCAATACCTTTTGTTTTAAAATTTAGTACCTTTGTTCTAAATTATGTATTAGTTCTGCCTTTGTCAGGCTTTTCTCTCTCAGAAAAGATAAATTTAACACTTGATGAATAGAGTCATAAGTGGTAAAAATATACTATTGTGTTTTCACTTTTCTTTTTATAGCAATATATATCTACCTTTTAAAATTATTTAGCTGAATTCTTCACCAACGAATTGTTCTGTCGTAGCAAAGTAACACTTTACTTTTGTAACATTCTTTTTGATAAAGTCTTATTGTAAATGCATTTATTCTGCCCAAATCCTGAAGTACAGCTTTTGTTGAAAGGGAAAATACCAACTTGCTGTAGAAACTAAAGAAAAAGAAATTGATGGACTAAAAGAAACATTAAAAGCATTACAGGTAAACTATTGTTTTTGTAAAATAATTTTTCCTGGAATGGAAGTGTTTTGGTTTTAGGTTTTTTACTAGTAAGAAAATTGTTTTTTTAAAAAGGATCTTTAAGGCCTTCTTATTTAATCTTAATGTACACTTCACTTTCTAACACTGAGTTTCTGTTCCAGTCTTCAGTGTGGAGACTACTTAAAGTTAGCCTTCCAGCTAATGTCCTCTTCCTCCAGAAGAAGTCTCAGAAGTCCAAACAGTGTGCGAAATATGCTTTCTTTTCATTTCCACAGCCTTCCCCTTTCTTCTCATTCTTGTCTTCTTACTTCTCACCTTTGTGGTATCCCTGGTTTTGGACTCCTAAACAGGACTAAGTATTCCCACTGCACCTCCAACTCACAATGGTACCTGCCTTTTTTAGGGTTTTTCTTGTTTCACTGGAAGGCTTCTGTATTTACACTTGATCCATGGCTTAAGACCAAGGCAGATGTATTGGAAATGGATTACTAGCATTGTAATGCATTGCCAGATTTCAGGTGTTACCAGGAGCTAATTATTCTTCTACCCAGAACTGAGTGGGATAATAATTCTATTGAAAACAAAATTATTATAATGGATTATTACTATGATTTTGCAACTTGTTTTGGCTCTTATTAACATTCTCTTATAGTAGAATGCATTTACTTGGTATCAGACTGTTTAATCACGTAGTTAACACTGAATATGTTTTAGGAGAGAAAGAAATTCATTCTCATGGTTGACTTTCTGAGCAATAGCTGTAAGGATTTTGTTGCCTTGCTCGAACCTTGGGAAAGCACAGATGATGTAGAATATCCATCCCTCCATGGTCTGCTGAACATAATATGTGGTCAGCAAGAGTAATGAAAGATTCCACTGGCCTTTCTTTTGTAAGATGAGCCACAAACTTAAAAAAAAAAAGATCTTAAATATTTGATGTTCACAGATCAAGCATTTGCATCACAGTACAGTTCAGATCTAGGAAATTCTGCTGTGGCTTGAGGAAGCAGGAGCTTACAATGGACATGTGGTCCCAGGGAAATTGTTTGGAAGTGAGACTAAGAGTGAAGAATTTTAAATTCAATTCTGTATACTTCTCTATA
This sequence comes from Callaeas wilsoni, assembly GCA_013398955.1. Lineage (NCBI taxonomy): Eukaryota > Metazoa > Chordata > Aves > Passeriformes > Callaeidae > Callaeas > Callaeas wilsoni. The sequence goes on from VWPU01016309.1 coordinate 58,336, forward strand.
GAGTCAGAACCCTACCTTAAAATGATTGTTTTCTAGGTTTTTCCTAGAAATAATATTTTCTGTATAAGAATTGCACACTCTCGATTCTTTGATATTACTCTTGTTTTCCCTCTTATACTTAAACATTATGTAAATCAAAATACTCTGTCAATGGGGTATTAAAGTATTGTTAGTATCTTCTAATGTCAGCCTTCCATTATTAAAGCATGTGAGATTGTACATTACATCTTTATATGCTGCCATTTAGAATATCTAATGAGATGGTTTTGGGTTTTTCCCAACAGGGAACACACTTCTGTCCCTGTAGGAGTTGAGGGAACACTTTCATTTCCATCTTTGTGCACTTCTCTGTTTATTTCTAAAGGTCTCATTTACAGACTGGGGCCAATTTGCACATTATTTTTATGATGCCTGTCAGAAAACACAGGGATTTATGCATTTTTTCAAAACTCCTCTAGTAACAAATCAGTGTAAAGTGGTTTTACTTGATTTAAATATTGAAGTGGCATTGTGAAGTAAAGTGAATCTAATAATAAATGGAATTGTGCCATCATTAATACAAAACCAATATTACTGTATTGGATGGATTAATAACAAATGCAATTAAATCCTAGGTATAACAATACTTAATTATGCAGGTTGTTGTCAGAAAAAATGTCAGTACCATTTAATGAATAACTCTCTGTTGTTTTACAGATTTCATAATACACTTTACAAAAGAAACTGAACGAAATGGTAAGAAAATAAAAATAAACAAGGAACAGCTTTTATGCTTAGGGTATAATGCAATACTAACTAACTTTAATACTGAAATGATGTGCGATAATTATTACAAATAACACAAAGAGGTATCAGCTTCAAATCTGAAAACCTTACAAACACTATGTTTTTAGGTTTTTATAGTGTGATAGCTACTGTTGAGAATGTGATATTTTTCCTCACTGAATTAAAGTAGAATTGTTACATTTGTTCTCTTTATAGATAATTTTTTTTAATAGACTGTCATTTGAATAATGTAATTATATTACTCTGATAGGATCTAGCATAATAATCTCAAAAAGTAAAAGAGAATTCCTAGCAGTTCTCAGTTTTGTTTCTCAGAAAAGCTGATGGTTTTCCTCTCACTCTTTTCCACTCCTCAGAATTAGTTCTTAACATCAGTTTCCCTGAACAGTTTAGATTTCATCCAGTCCAGCTTACTCCCTTTGACACAGGGAATAAATTCACCCAGAGTGACAGCATAGTGGCTCTGAACCCTGTTGTCCGTTTTAGGAAGTGAAAGAGTGAGCCACAGAAACATTGCTAGGCTTGATTGAATAAATGCTGTGAAAATTCTGCTGCTGCTCAACTGGAAAGAATAAAGATAATATTGTCAGACCATTACAAACTGTGATTTTAATTAAGAAGCTCAAAAAACTAGAGTCCAGTTTAGCTTTAAGTACCATGACATTTGTACTGAAAGTCATCTTCAACGCTACAGTGGTTTTACACAAAATATGGTGAAATTGAATAATGTGCCCTCTGACCTGGGAGATAAGGCTACAAGTTAAAGATCAAAGGCAACATAAAATGTGTTTTGTCTTACTTCACTTTTAACTTGTATTTATTCCTAAAATGCAGCTGATCTAAAAATGTGTTGAAAACATACAAAATTTCTGGACTTATATTTAGGTCATTTCACATATTATCTTTCTTTCACAACTTACAGGCTTAGTCTTCCGTATGAATGAGAATATTTAAAGGATAACACCTTTTCTGTAAGCTGGAAATGCATCTGTGCTGCTTAAACAAATATGTTTCATATGTTTGTGTCCTTCTCATTAATTGATCATTTGAATATTTTGAAAACATTTGCTTTGATACAGAGTATGGTAATTAAAAATGTTATTGAGTGGGGTCAAGATGCTAGAAATCCTCTTTTGCATGTAGCACTAAACAGAACATGTACAGATGGGACTTATTTATGGAAAATGCTCTGATATGAAATGATGAAAACAAAATACCCCACAAGGTAAACAAAAGTGAATTCTTTCCTATAACCTTTTGCAGTGGTGGGCTAATTCAGTTTTAGACCGGGTCAAATTCTACCAACTTGACTTCCTGAGTTGTTGCACTGAAATAAGTGGTATGTTCAATGGATCAGAGTAGTAGTAGCCCATGTAAACTCTTGGTCATCACCAATGGCAAAGTGTTTAAAAATAAAATGGATGAAATTCTGAACCAATCATTTATCTGAGACCCATTTCTATTCCAATTTTGTTGAAGATAGATTAGATTGTTCTCTGGTGTGTGCTTTGAGAGTAAGCAGACATGCTGTTCAGTTTATATGTGGCACCACAGAAACCCTGCCAGTCAGCGAAGGAGCTTCTGTATGTGCTGGGCACTGAGTGTGCCTTAGTGATGTAGCATTTTATTCTGGATTGGTCCCTTTAGCTCTGTTCTTTTAGTCTAGTATATGCAATGTTAATACTTGACATAAACACAGTGCTTTAGCATGCTGTCCAGTTAAGTTTATGCAAAAATTGTGGTGCTGATATAATTTTTACCATATATGCTATAATTTTGACACAGTGGAAGATTTGTTTCATATGCAAAGATAGTAGAGAGACAAAGGAAGGAAGAAAGGATTTATTTATCTTTTATTATTTATTTGTCTTTATTATTGTCTTTTTTTTCCCCCCCTACAATAAAAGTGTTAATTATTGCATGCGATGCAGTCGTTTTGCACCTCACTGCATATGGGCAGTAGCACTCATGCAGTCAGGAGGCTACGGGGGGATTACTACAAAGCCAGTTCACTTGATCAAATACACTTGAGTGTGGGCTCTGTATTGTGTTTGTTTTCCTGATGCTGAAATTAGGAAGTAACTGGAGGAAAATGGTCAGGTGTTGGTTTCCTGACAGATGACACACTGGGGAATGCCAGAACTCTCTGTGTGTAGCATCTGTTCTTGTCTTCCCTTACTGTTTTTATTGGGAAACGAAATGTATGTGAAACCATTTAGTGAAGCTGCAGTCAGATGGTTTATGTTGATTTAACCCTACTACTCTTCAGAAAACAGGGAATTTGGGTCCAAAGAACTCACATTGTTCCCAGCAGACAGTCACCTGAACTGTGCCCAGGAACTGCTGAAGTAAGTCCTACTTGGCACAGGACAAAGTGTGTCAGGGATATTTTAACAACAATACAGGCATTTCCTGAGAACTTGCCTGCCACCATTTAGTTTTCTAATACAGATGTAGTTGTCGAATGAAAAAGTAGTTACTGCAAAATGTGAAATAAAGTTTAAAAGTTTGTTTGTTCTTAATAATCTTAGACAGGAATGTTGTTTTAATTTCCTTTCTGTGTCCTTTAGGAGTTTGCCCGTAATCATATTATGTTGTTTAAAAACACAACGAGGAGGCAGCGATACAGTATAAATTAAACCTAATTATTTTTAGGTAGAAAACTGGTGAGAACTGGAGGAACTGTTGTGAAAAAAATTCCTGTTTTGAAGATCTACAGTTGGTAGCCCTTTGCATAATTTTCATGTGATCTTGCCTCAGGTCTCCATGCCATGTCATCTCCTTTGTTTCTCTGACACTTTCACCTCCCAATTACCACCTTCTGCTTCACTGAGTACCTCTGACCAGTGACTCAATTTCCAGAATATCTTTGAGATATGAGCAATTCCCTCTTTGTGTTCCTCCAGTCACCTACTTGACCCTGAGCTATTTCTCGGGTCTAGTTCCACCAAGAAATCATTGTGCCTCAACAAGCCATATGGCCACAATCAATTCCACTCCCCATCCCAGCTTATCTTTATTACTGGTGGAGGGCAGAGCAGTAATTCCTATTCTTGCAGTATCGGACTGTAAGGAAGAAGACCCAAGATTCTGTGGGTCTTGCTCCAACTCCAAGGTCATACACTCCCTATCCTGCCGTGTCTCCTGGTGTTTCTTGATTGTCTTCTCTGGAAGAATGTTTTACAACCTTTTCGCTGTGAGGAGATGAATCACATACTCAGGCTTTTATTTTTTTGTGCATTAAGCCTGGACAACAGCCTGCCATCAAAAATCATATTTAGGCAAGTGTTAAGCTCTTAATAAAACTCTTGCAGATAGAACAGACCAGTTCCTTTTTTCTCTGGAAAGAGCCCTGTGAAGTAGCAATGCATATTTCAACTTTTTGACAGAGGAGGAGGGACTAACACTATCTTGCTGACTAAAGAAAGAAATTGGGATAACACTAAGAAAAAAACCCCATATTAAAAACTGCAAAACCCCTCAGATCTTGCCACAAGGTGTTTGGGTCTCAAATTAGGGCTGTCTCCCTCTTCATCAATCTCTTAGAATAAATATATCTGAGGGAACTACCAGGAAAAACAAAGAAAATCTTTCGTTTTAATGTTTTTGTTATAAAATTCCCCTCCTGGCATTAGTTAAGCACAGATCTTCAACGGTTAATTTATGATTAGGAAAAAGAGAAAGTATATTTTCAATGTCCATTCCTTGCAGTGATTTCTGTAAGTGGTGGTGTTTCTTTACCAGTGCTTCCATTATGACTTTCCATTTGCTGTAGTGTGTTTAATTTCATACCTTATAAAACATGAGAAATTTGTATTGTATATCCTGTTTTGCTAGTCTTATGGTGGTCATTTCTTTTGATTACTATCAGCTTTTATTATCCTCTGATGCCTGGACATGTATTGCATTTGTTACTGTGTGGAAATGGAGCCTTGCCTAAGCCAAACAGACTGGGCCAGATGCATCCTTGTGTAACTTGAATTTACACACAGGAATGAATTTGGCCCAGTTCATTTTAATTGCTGTGTTGCTCTACTGTAGTTAGAAATAGATTAGATATCTAAACAAATGATTATCCTTTCTGAGGAATTAATTTAACTCATTCTCTTGAGAGGAAATTAATTTTAAAATTCACCAAATAGCACGTACAAAACTGTTAACAAAAAATACAGTATAAAGAAGAATGCAAAAAGCTTAGTGTTACAAGATTAACAAATAGCTTTAAAAAAATCAGTGGCATGTGTCACTGAATAGTTTCCACAAAATGAGAGAGATTGGTAAAATTCATCAAATACATTGTACTTCATTACTATGTGGGTTTCTTTGCGATATTACTTAGGCCAACGTGTGAATAGAAGTAAAATAAAGTGTTATATGCTCACAAAAGTAGTTAGAAATTTCTTGTACAGATACATAAAGTGATTTAATCGTATTTCAAGATACTAGAACTGCTAATTGATACTGAGGAATTAAGGATTACCCATTGAAAGGTTATTGATATTTTTCTGGGAAGCAGGGGGTATTAATCTGCATTAGTCTCACTAAATGAAACCAAAGTCACCACTACTCTAGAAGTAGTTGATGCACTTCCTATTTTTAGCAAGTGTGTTGAAAGTCTTTTATTTAGATGTGTCAAGTACACAAAATCTCTCCTAATTGCCCGTGGCTGTGTCATTTTTTACAAGGCCAGAACTGGAATGGATGAAGCTGTCAGGAGTCTCTTGAGATGGCTCAGAACAGGGTTAGTGGAGCCAGTGTCACAGAGCCATGTCTGTTGGTTTTTGGCATCTCCATGAATAGATTGCCTCCCTGTGCAACCTGTTCCAGTGTTTGACCATCCTTACAACAAATTTCTTTCCCCTCAAGTTTAAGTGACATTTCCTGTCTTTCCCTTTGTGTCAGTGAGCACCACTAAAAGAAGTCTGGTTGTGATTTCTTTATTCCTTTCACACACACATCTCCCCTGGTATATACACATTTATCAGGTCCCCCTGGAGTCACCTCCTCCCCAGAGTGAACTGTCACAGGTCCCTCAGGCTCTGCTCAAATGTCAGGTGCTCAAATCCTTTGATTATCATGATGACTCTATCTTCCTGCTATCTGGAAGTGGGAAAGATCATTAGATATGAAATAAAAACCCAAGATATTCTGGAAATGATTTTGCATTTATGCTATTATGTTCAACAGCACTTGGAAAGCTACTTACTGTCGTTAAACAGGTGCTTCATTTATGTTCCTAACAGGATCAAAAATTGCAGATGCACTTAACAGCAAAAGAGGAGCATCGTAAGAAACTGAATGAAATTGAGAGGTGTTATGCTACTATTGCATCTCGGTTTGGAATTGTAAAAGGTGTTCATGGAAAACTAGAGCACAGTGGTATGTATGTCTGAAATGTCCTCCAGCCCTTGGTTCTGCTGTGCTTTCACAACACTGAGCTGGGGACACTTGGCAGCTCCTCCATGCCATCAAATATCTTGGTAGGTTCCTCAGCGCTCTTTACTGGTCCACTGCTACAGCCGTGTGTGGGACCACACAGGAAATTATATTGAGGAACTGATCAAACAGCAACAACAGCAACAAACCAAAACACCAAGAAAACTTTTTAATTACTGAATCTTACTAAATTTTTTTTCAAATCTAGTTTGAATAAACTGGTAACATATTCTATGTAAATTTGTGGTATTTCAGTACTTGAAGTTACTTGTTGTATTCAATTTTTAAAATTTGAAATCCAGAACATGACTGGCTAACCAATGTCCTGCTGATTGTACTTCAAAGCTAGAGAGTGAGCACATGACTTTTGCTGAAAGATAGGAGAGAGTTTTACCAGTTTTGGCCCGCTTGTTTTTCTGGAGGGTTTTCTTAAGTTGTATCAGAAGATAGCTGTTACATTAATCAGTATTTTAATTTTTTAAGCACATATTCTCATTCAAAACTGCAAAATCGCTTATTGTCCTGTAAGGCTGTTGTCCATCATTCCCCATGATGGACCATCTCTAGCAGCAAAGGAGAGGAGTTTCTGGGTATCTACAGTTCTTGTATTCACGTGTGGTGCCAGAAGACTATTGAGGAAAATAGAGAAAAAAGATTAGGGATTAATGAAGAGGAATCAGAAAATAGAAAAAGATGAAGGGGAACCTCAGAGGATCAAAATACAAAGATTGAATATAGCTGTCTGAAAAAATACAGGAACCAGTAAATATCTTTAGATTTTCATTGTGGAAAATTTCAAGCAATTTCTCAGTGATATCTTCACGTGTATAAGTTTAAGAGAATGTTCCCTTCCCTTTCAGTAGGAATAGAAGATATTCTTAGAATTTTCTGCTATGCTAGCCTCTGCTGTTTTTCTGTCTTCCATGGCCTATATGCATATAACTCTACATCTGTTAACTCAATTATTAATTTGTTCTGTGGCCCATTATGTTCCATATTTGTCTGAAAATAATTAAACCCATTAGAAAATTACAAGCAAAGCTTTGGTTAAAAAACGAAACCAAGATTAAAACTCCTATAAAATGGCATCGTAAGATACTAAAAATTAAATTATAGTAAAAAAGGCAAGGGAACATACAGAAAAGTCTTAAGTAATTGTTTGTGGTATAGACAACTGGTACCACTTGGTATAATCCTCCAGTGTGGTATCAAATTACACAGAAAAAGCAGTTGAATCATATTTGCAGTTTTATGAAGTTTTTAAAAATAAATTACATGCACATATATTGCAGTTCTAAATCAAATATTCGTTCAAATGGGAAATTATTTAATGTGCTTTAACTTTCGTTTAAAGTGCAGGAAGCCATACAGCACAATAAGAAACTTGCATCAGTGAATAAAAGACAAGAGACTGAAATAAGTAATCTGAAGGAAGTAAGTACAATGCACATTTCTGAATGGAGAATGGTCCTTGTGGTTCAGCCCTTCCAACTCAGAATATTCTGTGATTTTTTTTGGCCTTCCAAAAGCTGCTGATGTATTAATAGAAGTAGTGGACAAGCGCCAGAACTGTTTTTCATTCTGTGAATAATGGCTAAATTAGTCTTATGCTTCCACAGACACTTCAGTTAAAATTCGGAGAATTTTCTGTAACCTGTGAATTTTTATTTACCTCTACAGCATCCTCCTTGTTCCTTGCTAATTCTTAGTAACCTCTGTTCTTCCTGTGCTGTGCTGCCATCGCTTCTCTGTTTGGTGTGGAAGGTAGCAGTGCTGTTTTCAGTTTAGTCAGAGAAACAACGTGAAGAGCAGTTGCCATGGAAGCGAGCTGGTAGCTTGAAGACAGGATAAAATGTGTAACTGAATCCCTGTCAGAAGTGGGAGAGCTTTGAGACAGGGCAGCTGAGACACCAGATTATAGTGATTTTCTTTACAAGGAAGTTGCCACTAAGCTCTTTTCTCCTGCCTCTATTCAGAAACTACTCTTTGCAGAGTACATTTTTGAGTTGCACTCTTGAGCAGAGGTAATAGTGGGAAGAGTAACTTCTTTTCCCCTTGAGCTGTTTCTGAAGAGCTGACAAGAGAAAAACAAGAGGATGCTCATAAGTCAGAATTGTTCTGTAAACTCAGTATCTTTCCATACCACATCTCTTTTTTATATCTCCTTATCTTTGCATTTCCATCTTTTTAATTTTTTTTCCTCCCTTAGATTCTGTGATGATTTTATGTAGGGATCAAATGCGTTATTATCTCAAATTCTTGGCCTAATATTAATCCCCAGTTTCCAGATGAATGCTTTCTATTACCATGGAATCTTTGCAAAGTTTTTGAATGTTTTTGAAATCAAAAAAGGGCAGAGGGAAAGGATAATTTGTACATGAGGAAAAGGGACTATGACCATTTTATATTTATCAAAAAATGGATGTTTACCTGCCATAACCTTTCATTGCCTGAAAAATGGGATTTGAAGGTACAAAAGTTCTTGAAAATTCTTCCTGAATCTACTGTTGTTTCTTTTCTTCTTAAGAGCATGTAGCCTCTTATTGTTAAGGTTTTTTGGAGTATGATTCCAGTAAAAGCCAGACTTAAAATTTAATTTTATCTTGAAATATAGACAGTTTGAGATTTTTTTTCATTTGTTTCATTCTTACCTTCTTTAGTGCTTTACTTAATTTTCGTATTTATTACATGGAGGTATTCTAGCCACAGTAAAAACTAATCACAAATTCAATCTGGATTTTTTTAGTTGCAGTCTAGAATGTAACATACCAAACCTCAGTGTCAAAAAGATCAAGTTTTGAAGTGATCAAAGATTTCAGAAATCTTACCATAAAAAATGCAGACTGAAACCTACAGTAACAGTAGAGCAGAACACTGGAAAAATTCTCAAATTAATTTCTAAATCACTATTAGGTCTTGCAGTATTTAAAATGTTTATTTAGATGTGTAATTCAAGCGGTTATATATAAAAACTATATCTATTTATCTGGAATTTTTGATGGGTGGAAGAGAAACAGAAAAATATTGGAAGGTGTCAGTGGTGATAAGTTTCCTCTGTAGAAAAGCCATGTTTGTTGGGATGCTGATATCATCATAGTCCTGAAGGTCTGAGAACAACTTTGTGCATTGTGTACACTCCAACTGTGCAATTCCTTTAAAAAAAGGTAAATAATATGCACGTGACAGAAACAGGAGCAGTCTTGTAAAAAGCAGCATATCTTTGTTGTAGTATATTGTAAACAACAAAGTTAGGAGTTTTAGAAATATTTAAGCATCACAGTGAATTGTTGCTTTTGGTGAGAAACCAATAATAATTAATTACTTAGCATTCTCTGAGGGTAAGTAATTTGAGAGGTAAGAAAATAGAAATGTTAAAGAAAATTTTACATAGTGACATTTGTGAACAACATAGGTGTGAGGGAGAAACTGAGATTTACATTTTCCTGCAATCGAACATGTTGTTTGATCCACTCTTTTTTTCAGCTGTACTCTTGATTCTTAAGGTCATTAAGGGTTATGAATTTTAAATAAAATACTCTTAGCAGAAAAAGGGGGACAACTGAAACCTAATCTGGCTTCCTCAGTTCAGCAGGAAATGCCTTGATTGTAGTTATTTCTGAATTTCTTATTGGTTTTTTGCATCTGGCCATCCTATTCTGAACAATCTGAACTAGGATATTTAGAAGAGTTTTGAAAAGGGATTACCACGCTGTTTTCACTTGCTACATAGCTGAAAGAACTTATGATATCTACAGCACAATTTGGGACAACTTCTAAAGCTGGTTTTATCTGCCTTGGAGGCTTGACTGACCTCTAACAGCTCTGACAGCTTAGAGGTTCAAACTTCTTTCCTCTGTAGCCTCAGTGCTGCAGTGGGAATGACTATCCATGGTACTAAAATCTTAATTTGGTTGTCAGCTCTTATCACAGCCATTACTTTGACTCAGACCTGGATGATCTCATGCATGTGTTCTTAATGGGAATGTGAAGTTAGTGAATGCTATTTAATATTTATGGATAAGAATAAACTAATCTCCAATTTTAACAAAATTGCAAGTGTGTATGAGGGTGTTAAATATATACAGCAGTAAACTTGAGTGAAATTGAGGTCTATTCTGCACAAGTTTACTCTTCTGGAGTTTCAGGAAAGAAATATTATTTAGAGAGGTTGTAATTTTCTCTTGACATTGCCTGCTTCAAGTCCACTTCCTAAATTGTAACATAATGGGCTCTGGCAAAATTTCCTTTCAGTAACATTTGTTTTAGGATTTGAATATTTTGATATTCAGTGTGGTGGGATACTTTTTAACCACGGTGAAAATGCTTGCATTGATATCTGGCCAAGAAAAAAGTTTCTTTCATTCTGCTGCTTAAAAAACAACCCTGCTGCTCAGGACCCAAAAGATTAAAAGAGAGTTGCAGCAATCTAGGAAGGCAGTAAACAGATATAGGTGTAATTTTGAACACAGGTAAATTTTCATAGGGTATTAGTCTTGGGAAGTGGTTACATCTGCCTGTGCTGGCTGCTCTTCCCGTCCCTCAGAACAACTTCATGCTGGAACACGTATTCATGTGGCCTCAAGGGAGAGTAGAATTAAAATTTTGTATTGGCCAAAACTATAGTTTACAAAAATACCCAAACAAACAAACAAAACCAACAACAACAAAAACAAAGAAATGAAAAACTTACCCCAAAACCAACCAAACCAACCAAAAAAGTGGAAATTTTAGCTTAGATTGACTCAGAGCAGGAAAGCAGGTTTAAGGAGCAAAACTGGGATTTTGTGACACTCTTGACTTACACTGGCATGAAGTGTTTTTGAAGCCATGTCCCTGAGCACTGGTTGCAACAACAGATCAAGGCAATGGGCTTAAAGCCATATCATTCTCTTTCAGCACACCCCAGAACTGATAAAATTATTTTCCACATTCAATTTAATTTACAGGTTTTTGAATACTACTTGTGATTTTAATAATGAGAGAAAGTTACAAGAAAAAAAGCAAAAACTCTGGGGTGACATTTTAATTAATTTCAGAGTACAAGAAAGCACATGTATGTACGTATATATTTTTTTAATTATCTTTGCAGCTACAAACCTTGTGATTTCACTCACCATGAAAAACTTTGCTATTATTTTTAGTGATCTCATTTGTGGGTTTTTTTTGGGGAGACTTTGTGTTGGGTTCCAGTTGTTTGTTGGTTTTGGTTTTTCCTGCCTACAGCTTTGTATTAGCAGGTTTGGGTTTGGTTCCAGATGGATTGCACACATCCACCTGCCATTACAAAGAAGAAAATGCAGTCATCTTTTCTACCTCAAGAGCATGATTTGCTTCATGTGACTCGTGCTTTCTCCATGACGAAATAAGTAATAAGGTTTTTCTGCACACTGTAAAGCCCGAATTTTGGAAAACACCTGGTATCAGATCCATGGCAGGCTTTTGCACCTGCTGGTGTGGCACCCAGCCTGTTATCTGTGCTCTCTGTCCCATTCACCTGCTTCTCTGTGCAGGCTGGCACAGTGCACCTTCTCACTTTCACAAAATTAGAGCTGCTTGCACCTTCTGCCACTCAACAGCAGGAACTTGCCTTGCGTGGTTCATTACAGAGCCTTCTAGTGAAAACAGTACAACTAAGAGATGTCTTTATTACAAAAGATGGGAAAAACCTAACTAGCTTACGGAATAGAATAACTGCAAACTGTTGCTAGCTTTCAGTTCTGTAATTCATTCTGCAATTACACTTAGTACTTACTGGATCGGTTTAGATTTATTTATGGCTAAAATACATGAGAAATAAAGCCGCTAGCGAAAAAATGATTTATTTAAAAGTACTACCTATACTTGTATTTTTCGTAAAACTTTGTGAATTTCAGCTACAACATAATCTTTCCTTCTTCTTTTGTACTGTTCTATGATTTTGTCCAGAACAGTTAAACCGCTGGCCTGTGATAATTCTGTCTGTGATAACCGAAATTCCAGTTTTGTGAAGAAAAGTTAAACAGACCGAACTCAGTTGTTAGATAAAACTATGGCCATGCTGAACGCTTGGTTCACCGCTGTGGCATCACGGAGAATTCTTGATGCTATCTGTGAACAGCATTCATAACCTCTGCTATTTGTCTGAGTAAACGTCAGAGCGCTCAAGGAGAGAGCGATATTAAACAGACTACCTTGCACCAGGATGGGAGGGGAGGGGGAGAACAGGGCACAATATTTATGACTCCAGGAACTATAAGTTGTAATTTAATGAGATCAAAGCGTTTGCTGTTTATTTGCTGCACTAGGCACTCTGAATAAACTGGTTACAAAACAGATACCAAACCCCCCCCACCCAAAAACCAAACCTGCAGCAGGATATTTAAAAGAGGATAAAGACTATAAAATCAAAGGCATCATGTTTTAGTACCTTCTAATATAAAATTAACTTAGCATTCTCTTGAGATTAAGTAATTAATGTTTCAGGAAAAGCAAAGATCCTCCAAATTTATAGCCAGTTCCTGTTTTTACCAGATAATCACTGCTCTCCCTTTTTTTCCTCCTCATTCCCAAGAATGTACACAGTAGTTATAGTCATGATTCCTATTGTATATATGGGTAAAGAAGGTTTTACCAATACCAACTCAATGTCCACTTCTAATATACCTCTTAGAAGAGGAAATAACAAAATGATTAAGTAAATACTCCAAACAGAGTAAAATTAGCACAATAACGTTTTACCTGTGAAAACAAACTTTTAGTCATGTGTGACAAGTTTAAAGTTTAGTAAGTCAGTCTTATACTTTGCAATGTCTCTAATTTATTCTGTTGTTTCCATACATTATTTTAAAGTAGAGCATGACCAGGATAGTTTAAAAGATTTGTCTCTGTTTTGAATTGCAATGCCTATACTGGATGAACTATTTATACGTGTTTCCTGTGTTAAGGAACTGAAGAAAGTAACTACAGACTTGATAAGGTCCAAGGTCACATCTCAGTACAGGGTGGGAGAAGAAAACATCAATCTTGCAGTGAAGGAAAAACAGTTTCAAGAACTGCAACAGAAAATCAGAATGGTATTTTGTAATTGAAACATACTAAAGTTTTAGTGAAAATTTTCTGTTCTTCTTTCAGCAAAACCTCCTGGCAGTGATCTGTGATGCATACAGATTAGTGATTCCTTTCTACTAACGGCATATACAATATAATTAAACTATTTCCACTATTACCTTTTCTAGGTAAATAAATGTGCTATGAATATCAGTATAATTTCGTAGTAAAAGAATGGGTAAGAAGACATTTAGAAATAATTTGATTTCTTTAAATAGCCTCATGATGATTCACTTTATCACATTAATACAATATTATTACAGAAAATAGGCAGTAATTTAAAATGCCTTTTACTGTTCTTCATGCTCTTTTTTTTTAAGGAGACAGCAGTCAGTAAAAAAGTTCAAGAAGAAAACATTCACATTAAAGAAGAAAAGCTGGTGAGTTGTTAATACAGCTTTGCTATTTTAAAATCACTTAAGAATATAGGTGCTATAACTCATACTTCAGTTTCTTATTATACTACGCTACAAAAACTAGTTAAATTCACTTGTTTACACTTCGGAAATATTTTAATACTAGCGTAAGTGGTTTCTTACTGCTCAGTTTTTAGAAAGAGTATTACCAGAACAAGGTCCATTGTTTGACACTTTATTCTAAGTCTTAAATCTTGTTTTTGAATTCAGATGGGAAAATTTTGGTATAACCATGAAACACTTCAGTACAACTAAGCAGTAAGGCTGGCATAACATGCTGGTTGTTCTGCTTGCTGGTTGCCAACAGCTTATTCCAATATTGCTGATATTGAAACCAGGCCAAATGGGAATAATGTGTCAATGGTACACAAAGGAAATTAAGTTCCCTTCATACAGAACATAAACATTTAGACTATTAAGCACCACCTTTACATCCCTGAGCAGAGTTAGGACTGTCTTCTCTTGCTAACTCAGGTATGTTCCAGAAAAAAATCTTGATGTTTCAACAAAGGTTATGGAGTCAAGTATCAAATGTAGCAAAAAAAATTTTGTTCCCTGTAGTAACAACATATCACACTGCTTTGCAGAACATTAAGCCTGATAAGGGTAGATGTTTTTTTTTCCTTTTCTTAAATAGTTGCAGAATTTTCACTCTGCAGTTCATAAAAGGGAACAGGTCAGAGAAGTGTATCATTCTTGGTCCCAGGGAGGGGCAAAAGCAGTATCTCGCTTACATGCCCATAGAGCACTCATCCAGCAGCACTCTTCCAATTCATAAAAAGCCTGTTTGCATTTGGAGCTTGCTTTTTAAAAACTTGTCAATAAACACACAGAAAAAAATGAGAGACGTATTCAGGCCTCATTACTTTCCCAGCCATGAATGCACTAAAAGCATTTATATGAGGATGCATGGAGCATAATTCCTATGCATATTTGATATGTCTTATCTAAGAGAAGGATTCTGGTTTGTGTCTCTCTCTTGTTGTGTGTGAATTGCTAGGGTTTGTTTGGTAGGTTAGTTTTAACCTGTGGAGGGGTTTGGTATAGTCCTGGGGGGGCTGTAATGTAGAGACAAACTTCATGTTTCCTCCAAGTGCTTGGGTTGGAAGATGTGGATTTCTGTGTTATGGAGCACTAATAATTCACCACCTCGATTAACTGAAATGCTGGATTCAGTGATTCTAGGACTTAGGCTACAAATACCCTCTAAATTACAGCTGATTTGAATTAAACTGTACCAGAGAAGCTGTCTGGTCTATTTGAGAAAAAACTGTACTAGATTTAAAAGATGTGGCCAACTCTGCTACTGACCTGTCAGATGACACTGGCCAAGCCATTCCACAGCTCTGCAGTTCATTTTTTTAGATGTAAAATTGAACTAAAAATAAATTAAGCTTCAGTGCAAATATATTATTGATACATACATGAAAAGGAATGAGAGTACACTAAAATACTGATTTTATTTTTAGTAGATAGCTGTATCTGTGTATCCAGTAGAACCAAAACTAGAATAATTTGAAAACGCTTTGCAAGTATATCAAAGTACTTTGTTTTAATAATATGCTCCTCTCAATGTATTTTGAAGCAACTGAGCCCATTCAGGACTCCCTTCTGCCTGAAACTCAGGGTTTTTTCTGAGCAGGTCTTTTAGAAACTGCTGTATGTGGTCTTGAGGGAGTGGTGACTTCTTGTCTGGGTCATTCACGCTGTCTTTGAAACTTTGGAAAAGTGTTTTGTAGTGTTTGATAGAAAATGGCTCAGTTTCTGGCAAACTGCAACACAGTTCATGGCAGCACCTTCATGAACTACAATCAGCTCAGTTTGGGTGGCTCTTTTTTCACAGCTTCCTCTTCGTGAAGTAACAATACAGTCTTGAGGAAGGTACCACGAAAGTTCAGACCCTGACAGCAAAATATGATATACTTGCACCAAATGATGCAAAGCTAACGNCAGCAAACTGCAATACAGTTCATGGCAGCACCCATGGCACCTTCATGAACTACAATCAGCTCAGTTTGGGTGGCTCTTTTTTCACAGCTTCCTCTTCGTGAAGTAACAATACAGTCTTGAGGAAGGTACCACGAAAGTTCAGACCCTGACAGCAAAATATGATATACTTGCACCAAATGATGCAAAGTGTCTCGGTTTGGACAGGTGTTTGCCAAGAAAGGCAGGAGCCCCCCTTGGAACGAGAAATGTAAACCCCCTTCCCTCCAAATTATTATAATTTTGAAATTACGGGGCTCTCAGGCAAAGATATGAGAATAGGAATAGCAGTTCTTTACTAGTATATCTAATGAGGCAAAAACAACTACAATTTTGGTATTAACAAAATAACAAAACGGGTGGTAGCTCACATCTATTGGGATTTAATTCAGGAGATACAGAACAATTTCATGTAAGGGCGATCCATTAATGGAATAATTTCTTTTGGATTTTCCATATTTTTCAGAACTGTGATATGGTAAAAAAAAGTTATTCTGTTTGTCTTGAACTGAAATCACAGTGGGGTTGGATGTGACATATTTTATCCATATTTCCACTGAAGAATGTATAAAGATTGGGTGGATTTCATTTTAATTATAGGAAAATTCTCTGAAAAAAAAATTCTAATGATTTATAATAATGTTATCTTCTCCAAGGTAAAAGGACAGAAACAATGGGGATTTTTCTGATTTCTCCCTACAAATTTTTCCCGGTGTTGAGGTTGGAATACCTCTTTTTACATGCATGATTTGTAAACACTGACAGAATAAAAAAAATTAATATAAAAGACATAAATTATCTGATGTTTAAACTCCAGAAACAAACTCTTGCTGAATATATTCTATTCTGTTTTTATTAATAAGGAAATTCTCAGCTCTCTACAGTGTGTGCAGGAGCAGCTTCGGCGAGTAACGCAAACGAATGCTAGACTGGAAAGTGAATTAAATGCACTGAAAGAAGACTATGAGGTCAGATTTTTCTCGATTAGACAAGCTGTTACTATCTGTTATGTATTTTTTAAGTCCAGGGCTGTTAAAGACATCTGTGTGCCTTTCAGAACTTTTGACCTCACTTCCATTGCTCCCTCAGCTCCTTAACTGTCAGCACGAACCTTGAAGCGCAGGCTGTGCTTTCCCTCTTTTACTTCTCTCCCTGAAGTAAATCATGGTTGCCATTCTTAGCAGCCATTTCTAGAGGGCAACACCAGAACTGGATTACTTTCAAATATTGAAATCAAATTATTTTATGACTTTTGTTTCTTGTGATTTTCATACAGGTATACATTTCTGGACAACAGTTCAAATTTCCAATCTTCATGCACAGCTTGAGCTTGTCCTCAGTTTTATTAAAGGAGAGGGCCTAAGAAAGAGCATTATCTTTAGCCCTTTCTTGCTGTGTTTTCTGGTGTCATATTTATGCTAGAGGTGAGAAGTAGTCACGCTGGAGAGTGTGGAGTTGCAGCACTCCTCAGTTCCTCTTTCAGTGTGTAAAAGCAGCTGAGAAGAGTTTAGATTCCATGTTGCAGTAACAGTCAGCTTGGCCCACAGTGCACTGAAGATTAAGGTCATATCTGTTTCCATCAGATGTGCCATGCAGAGGTCAGGTACAACCACTGAGTGGACTGTTAAAAATTATTATCTACTATTTGTCCAGACATAACCACAACTATTCCACTCTTCGAAGCCAAGGTTTTGAACTAGGAGTTCGGTTAATTTCAAATTGGACTTCCAGTGTGGATGTATACTTTGGATTCTATATAAATGCTTCTATGCTAATTTGAAATTATTCACTTCCCCTAAGACTTTACTCTTCACAGGTGTAAGTAGTTTGCCTTCTGCCACAATATAAATATAGGACCTCTGCATTTTGATGAAACGAGTAAAGTTGAAGGTGAGCTATGTCCGCCATCAGAAACTGCCTAAGATCCCCCTAGGAACTAAAGCATCTGCAACATTTTTACAAAGATTAACTGAACTATCCTTTGGCTGTAGAATTGCCTAAAGTGGCATGATTGTCTGTAGCTTCTGTTATTTATGTGTTGGGTCCAGTGATACAGCTGGATTACTTGCTATTTATACAATCCTGGTTTTTGTTAAAGTAAGATGGTAATGTGCTTTTTATTTTTTAAGATAATTGAAATTGCTTTGTAGATTAAAACAGAAGATTAAGATATTTTAATTCATATATAACCTTACCGATGATGACTTTCATAATACAGGACCCTTTAGTCTTTTGTGTCAGGACTATTGAATAGCAAGGGTATTTTAAAGTGCTTTTTTCTGATAGTATTTCTGAGCTATTGTTTCCCATCTCAGATAAAGTTTATAGCATACCTTAAAGCTCCAGCTAAAACAGTAAATGGTATCTGTGAATCTTCTCTTTGAAGACTGCACAGAAATTCCTACAAGTATAGCTTGTTTTCTTCTCGTTAGGGTATGAATTGAGTACAAGTTCCTGTTATGCAGGCGGTGCAGGCCAAGAATTTATTTCAGGTTGCAATTATGCTAATCCTAATGAGAGCCTGCTCTGATTTGGGTCTGTTTCTATTAGACATTGGGAAGGAATTACTGTTTTCTATTGTTCTAACTGCAGTACAAACCACTGCTGGTCATCAAAGCTTCAGTGCAGTCCCCAAAGGTAACATCAGGCATAAATACTTTAGATGAAATGGGTTTTGCAAGACATGGATGACCAATAAGAGGCTCTTGGCTCAACCTTCACTACTTAGATTGATGTAAATAGACCTTCTTTTTCAGTTTGATACAATTACCAGGGTATTCCAGGGAACGAGACAATGTTAGCTTCTTATTTTGCATTTTTGAATTTTTTTAAAACATCAAATGGAACTTATAAAATAGGGAGCTGAATATGTAACTGAAAGGGTGTACCCACTTTCCTTCCAGTTTGAAAGGTATTGCTTTCATCGTTATTGATTCTAGAACCTCAATATAACAAATGGGATCTAAAGGTTATGTGTTATTCTTATGCCCTGTCCTACATCCCAGTTGAATTTGTGAGCCTTGCTCATGAACCATAAGACTTTCTTCAGAATAACAGAAAAATGAAAGGTGTCATTGTACAGTCCAGTGGAAATACTTTTATTCTCATACTCACGAAAAATTACTTATTTTTAGGCTTGACATGGCAGAATACTTACAAGGTAACATTCAAGAAGGATCCCTTGTCATTTTTTGCAGGCATACTTAGTGCTAAGATACCAGTGTCATTATGACTCCAAAAAAAAAATTAAATTCTTTAACAGATGACAGAATACTTGAGAATGCAAGGAATTCAGGTATTGCCCTGTCTGTACAATTGGCTTTAACATGTGATCAGTTCCATACATCTGCTGCTTCTGATATTTTGCCCTAAGAGCTGTGCTGTGAGCAACTGTAATAATCCATCACCGAGGAGGTTGCATTTGAGGTGCAAGCAAAAGCATCCGTGGAGTTAAGAGCAGGTTCATCAAAGACAGGAGGTCTTGCACTCCTGGTTTATACAACTGGATGAAAGATGCTACATCAGAGTGGGATTATTCAAACAAGATATTGCTGAATTGTCTCATCTTTTTAAATACATAATCTGTCAAAGAAGATCTGTTATATTCTTATGCATAACTTTTCCCATGTGTACAAAAGTGCAAGGTGGTTTGAATTTTCCTGGTGTTAGTACCTGTAAAATACAATTTGATTAACAGTGTAGCTAAATTAACATAGGCATTTTAAAATTGATGCTAAGTGAATCAAAAAGTGAACTCATTTTTGGTTAAAAGATTTAGTAAAAAGGACTTGGTTTGGAGTATTGCCTCCATAACATTTTTCAAGTGGACTTTCAAAGAAGCTCAGCAGAGTCATAAGTGTGTACCTGGTCATACAGCTCCATGCATTAAAGTTATGCTTACTTTATCAAATATATTTGTGTCATCTATATAGCAGGTAGTGGAATGCAGTGAGTCTTTTATCTTCCATGTTCTTTGCTATAAAAATATGATAGGATAAAAATTCCAAGAGTACCTGTTATGTGTGTGAACTTACTGTTGGTTTACACAAGAGCCCTTTAATTTAGCACAGTAAAGCTGAAAGAGTTAAACCAAAAACCTTGCAAGTACAGTTATTGTAGTATAAAACTTAATATTACTGTTATTTCAATGCACTCCTACTTCAGTGACCTAATAAAAATAAATTAAAGCCTAATCAGATATATACATCATGTTGCAGTAGGTATGTTTTAGAATGTAAAGATTATATAGTTTATAAGAGAGGATAATAAACAATTTAGGACAGAAAAACTGATTATAAAAATATTTTTTTCCCTGTCAGTATACAGTAGTTTTTTTCTTTAAGTACAGTCACTCTGGATTATGCTACATCTCATCTCTGGACTTTATATTACTTTTTCAGCACATTAAAACTTACGCAGTGAAACTGAATAATGGCAAGTGTTTTTATACCCTTTTATAGCCATTTCTTTTTTCATAACCTCCCCCTGTTTCCTGTTAGCTAAACTATAAGCACCCTTCTGTTAATTTATGAAAATTATTGTTGAGATAGCACATTATCAGTGATCTGTATGGCACTTGCAGCATGTTAGAAGCAAAGGTCCAAGCAACATAAAACACATCAAAATTCATTAATGTGGTATTGATTATTTTTTGGATAATTAATTTTATTGCAGGCCCTTGAGAGAGATAATGAGCTGCAAAGGGAGAAGGCAAAGGAAAATGAAGAAAAGTTCCTTAATCTTCAGAATGAGCACGAGAAGGCACTAAGAACTTGGAAAAATGATGTAGGTTTATTAAATTAAATGCTATAGTATTAAAAGTTTTTTGGAACAGTCGTCAAGCATTTCAAGTAATTCCTAAAAGCCAAGAAAATATTGCAGAATAATACAACAAAAACAACTCATTCCTTCTCCAGTAATACAGACACTTCTAGAAATGAATATCTTTTAAAGGTAGATTTAGGTTGACTTCTGTGCTCTAAAGGGTCAGTGCATTTCCTGCAGTTCTGATTTGAAAGGAATTCTTCAGTGTAGACTGAGGGTGAAAGGTGATAAGTAAAGGTGTGTGTCTGCTATGTCCCCCTAGTGAATTCACCTCTGTGGACACCTAAACAATAGTTTGTCTTCTGTATTTGACATTCTTTCTGTTATCTCATTACTTTTAAAGAATACTTCAGTAATTATTTAATCCAAAACAATTAGCGAAACGTTGTAGCTGTAAAAATTGTCTGCAATAATAAGCGCAGGTTTAGATGTACGAAAGATTAATACCACTTCAATCAGACAAGCTCTGCTTAATGTGTGGAAACCAGACTCTAAGCAGCATTTGTTTAATTGTCTGTCTTCTTTATTTCTGTGTTCTTGGCACCTACTGCCAGAAGGGTTTTGATTTTGGTAGACAGATTTCCAGGGAAGCTGTGGGGAAACGATGTAAAGTTGTCCTTGTAATGTCCTTGTAATCCTGTTCTCCAAGGCTCACTCCTTTGAGTGCAGCCACTATGAGGATGACTGCAACCATGAGGCCATGAAATAGCTGAATTCTTCTGAGGCTCAGTTCCCTGAGAAGAATCGATCTCCCTGATTCCTTGGAGAATGTTATGCCATCATTTCCTCTATGGACATGGGAATTTGCCCTGCTTATTTCTCAGGAATGTTTGCATCTATTCTCCAGAAGATAATTGTTATTCCTTTTCATATTTCTGCTATGGCTAACTAGAAATTTTGTCTCCTAAAGTAAATCATCAAGGACAAAGTTAACACTGGTCTGGAAATCTTTGTAAATTAAGTGAAGATATTTCTGTAAAATTGCCCTTCAGTTCCTTTTACAAGTTGCAGTTTGGACCATTCAGTTAGGTCTAATTATAAAAATTTAATTGTTACATATTTACTGAAGGAGCATTGGATACTTGAGGCTATTTACAGAAGTAAAGTGCCAAGCAAATTATTTGCTCTTCTAGTTTCTTGACAGTGTAGGTAGAGAATGAATGTTGACTATTACATTTATCTTTGAGCCAAAAAGGAAGAAAGCTACAAATGCAAATCTCATTTTTTTAAAGCATTGCTACTGCAGTAAATGGTGAAAAAAATCCTAAACCAGTTAATAAAAGCTATAATCTGTAATGGAAATGTGGTTAAAATTCTGGTTTGAATGAGAGAGCTTAATTACTTTGTATAAAGAAATTCCTTTGCATCTATATTTTCTTTTAAGGATTAAGTTTCATTTGCTAAGCTGCTGATACCTTTGAAAAATGCTGGTTTACCTATTTGAACATGCAGTAAAGTGTTTGTGTGCTCCGTGTACTTGCAATTATTACAGGAGGAAAACATGAGAAGAGAAATACACACTATTAAAAATGAGCTGAATTCCCTTAAAGGACTTCATAGACATCTTGAAGATTATCATCCTCCTCAGGGAAATCAGCATTCTGAGCAAGTGGAAAATCTGCAGGTAAGTGTCTTTATTAGCTGCAGTGTGTCTTGTAAAAATGCCAAAGAACAAAAGATATGACAGTTTTTCTAATCTTGTCTGTTATGTCCACTGATCTTCCTTTGGCATGGCTCAGCCTAAAAATTTATGTATCATTGAAACTTACTGCACTCAAAGAATGTTCCCCTTTCATCCAGAGGGGTGCTTATATCGTAGAAACCTGAGATATTACTTCATTAATACATTTATATTTAGCAGACAGCAGTTGAATAACCTATCTTTACTTAATCCTATTTCACAAACCTGTTTTGGATGGGTATTTCTCAAATACTGGGGCAGACCCAATTGACTTCATACATATGTAAGTTCCCTGGAGGTGTGGAAATATGTCCACTTCTACTCAGAAGAACTGATTTCAGCTTCTCTAACATCTGTAACATGGGACAGATCAGAAGATTGTTTTTATCAATGCACAGATTATCTAAATTCTTCAGTTTTAGTTTAGGAAACACCAACCTTTATGTCACATAGCATCTCTGAGAGTCATCAAAGGCACAGCGAGCTCATCAGGTGAATGCAGGAGGTAAAAGACTTTTATGCAATGCAGGTTGAACTAGAACTGAGCTTGGATTGTTGGGTGAACCAAATCCATGTTCAGCTCCAGGTGCAGGGCACATATGGGAAGTCACCAAGTGGGTAAGCACATGAAGGTGGTCCTTTGGAACAAAAGGAAGAACACGTAGCCCTGCAGCTCTGCATTATCCCATGAGCAAACTAGATTGCAAATTTGTATTCCAGTCTTTTGAGCAGAGTCAGAAGCCATAAGAAGCTTTCTCTGTGCATTGAGTGTATTCTGTTGTTCTGTTGAGTATTGGTTATATCCATTTTCCATTAAGTTTTACACTCAGGAAATTATTTATCTTTCAAAGAAGGCAAAACTCATTTTTCATGCATACAATCTTGCTTTCAGTGTTAAGGAAATAGGAAAACACTAGGACTGTAAAGACAGGTAACTATTTTAGAACTGGTCTATGAATTGTCGGTAAAATTACAAACAGCATAAATATTTTAGAATTTGGAAGAACTTAAAATCACTTTCTTCACAATGCACGTGCATATGTATGTTTCTAGCTCACACACAAACATACACACATACACAGCTGCTGGTATGTGCTTAATAATGCAAGAGAAGTTAGACTTGAAATGATTACTCATTGTGCCAAAGCTGTATGAACTCTACGAGGTATAATGCAAATTGTGTAACTTTAAAAAATCATTGTTTCCTTGAATGGAAATGAAATATCAATTATTTTTAGGACGCAGAATCAAAGTGATCAGGCATTCATGATAAACAGTACTTGTGCTTACTAAGATAACCCTATGGGTTTATCTTAAGCAGAAAATCTCCAAGCATATGCTCATAAATGCAAAAGAAGTCAGATGTCTTCCAAATATACGCCTTACACTGTCTTATGGCAAATCGCCACACCACTTGGTGTTGTACAATCATCAGATTTCCAAAGCTAAGCAGGTTGGACTGAGTGGAACACTGCCAAGAAACTGGAGCTGCAGCAGATCTTATTGGTTATTCTGATTTGTGGAATTTCACCTTGTATCACTAATGAGTCAGTGTCTAGTGAAACATAACAGGGAAAGGCATTGGCTAGGATTTAGATCTTGACTGTGGTTCCAAGTGTTCTAAGGAAATATGCTTATACCTATTTTTACACCTAGTGCAATCTGAAATCCCTGTGGTTATTTGTGGGGCATGAAATTCAGAATGTACTTAAACTTCTTCACACTGATCACCTCTGGAATAGTAATTATTAAACAAAAGACATTTTTAAGGGAAAGGTACCGTGTCAGACCTCATTACGGACTTGGATTGCAATTTAGTTTAACCTTACCATGCTTCACATTTAGTTTGATATAATTTGTAATACAGCAGTGTACCATTAGAGAATGGGGTTACACCCAGCAATGGCTTGCTGTAATTCTTTTTTGTATGTATGTACAGGGAGATCTGGTTTTGAGACAGGCTATTCATACTACAGAATTTCCTACTATGAAATAGTCTGTCAAGGGAAAGGATATTTAGGGATACATGTGTTTCTTAGTTAGATTTTACTAAATCACAGGCAAAAAATTAAACCCCAAATTTAGTTATTTAGGTTTTGTTATTTAGGTTTTTTAGTTTGTCCATCTTGGACCTATTTTTTAAGGGCTGAGCAGCCATTTGAATTTCTTGAAAGGTAGCTTTCTTCAACCCATCTGAAAATCTGGAAAGGATTCATGTAACTTTTCTGCCTTTCTATGAACACTTCATCCTGTTTGTTTCAGATGCAGTCACCAGCTCAGCCCACACCAACAAACGTGGTAAGTTCCACTGCAGTGGCTGTCTTATAACTGTACAAAAGAGTAATGTACACAGATGTAGAGTGGTGTTTGGTGTTTCTGTCTGAAGAAAGAGCTCCTAGAAACAAAAGGTTGTAAGATAGTTACAGCTTTCATGAAAAAAAAAGGAAATTTCTACTATTTGTATTCAAAAAGCTTTTTCTACTATTTGTATTCAAAAAGCTTGAAAATGTAATGCCAGGGCTATATAGAGCAAAGAAGCAAAATTAATTAAAAACCTAGAAAAGAAAAAGATGTAATACGTACAATTTCCAAATCAGAGTAACAGAGGAAATAATGATAAAACACCAAGAAACGAGAAAGAAATTTGAACTGAAAATTCAAATTGAGGGTGGAGTATTTGGCAGAGGAAAACGGTTTTAGGACCCTCCTCCATTTACCACGACTCATCCCTCCCCCAAATGGGCAAAGCTGGGAGCATCAGGATGTTTCTGTGCCCTGTAGGAAACTGTTTGAGGCAGATTTGTGTTCTACATCCCCTACCCTGCCAGCACTGCAACAGCCCCATTTTTTAGCAGTGCTGTCTACATGGCTCCCTCTACTCTGCAGTATTCCCTGTCCTCCCCACACATCCAATGCCCAAGCACAGCTCTTGTGACTCCCTCCCACATCCCAGCCTTCCTTCTGCAACACCTCCAGTCACCCAAGTATCTTCAGCTTTTCCCCACATCTTTTATGGACTAAGCTCCCTCCCACATCTGCCTACTCTAATATCCTATCTTTAGGGCAGGAGCCAACACGTGCTCCTGTCTTCAGCTGCCAAACAGCTGATGATGATAAAGGATGCATCTCCTTTTCCATTTATTTTGGTGGGATTTTATTATCTTCACTATTCAGGCCCTAGTTTCCACAGAACTTTATTGACTGCAGCTTTCAAAATGAAACACAAATACAGATGCAGTAGTAGACCAGTGATTTAGACTTTAAGTAGACACATCTTTCAGACTTCTACTCTTGTTCAATTGGACTCAAATTCATGTTAAAAAGCTATTTGAGAGGGAATAAGGAACTGAATGTCAGGGATTGCAAATTCATAAGCCGTATTTGCCTGTGAAATGAAGTTAAAAGTCCTGGGCAGTTTGCTAGAAAAAAAAAGTTGTTTATATGTGTATTTGTAGTTCATATGTGTATCTGTTTGGGTGTAAACAGTAATCAAGTAGGATTTTTCCACATGGAATTACTGAGCAAGTAACTTTTTGGGCCAGCAGAGAGAGGGAATGATCCAGTCACCACATGTACAACACATATTCTGCTGCTGAGAAATACCATCAATCTGTATAACTTTGTGGACTTTAACATAGCAGGATTTGATTTCTTTCTTACTTTTCTCGGGTATTAGTCTGCTTTTTTCTTTTCCTCTGCTTACATGAACTTTTTATACTTCAGGTGAATGGTCTTTGTTTTCCTTCAGAATTGTAAAATTAATTTTAAATCTCAGTCCTGAACCTTTTACCTAATCAGTGACCATAGTAAATTATTAAAATACCTATAATATTCTGTTCCTTCTTATGCTAGAGTGGTCAAGAACACTCAAACGACAGTGAAACACAGGGTATTCAGAAAGAAAATGAGTTTATGCAGTCTGTAATAAGAAAACATGGTAATTGTGGAAATGAAGAAACTGAAGTAAAAAACACAAGGGACCAGTCTTCAAGAATTGAGGAATTAAAGATAGAACAAAGTAATAACCTTTCATGGATAATAGAGATAAGTAGTATTGTTGAAGAAAGGATAAACGTTGACAGATATAGTATATGACAAGAGAGGGCTTAAATCCTGAATTACATGGTCATATCTAAAATCTACAGAATGTTAATGTATTTTCTGCTCTCTCAGTTTATAAATATTTTGCAAGTCACCATAGTGCAATACTTTCCTTCAGTAACTTTTTGACAGGCTTGTGTGTGTAATATAAGATATCAGTATCGATACCAATCTTGAGTCCATCTCTTTGGAAATTATAAACTGTAAAAATAAAACATTACATAACCTCTGGGTTATCAGTCACTAACTAAGAATACACTCACTCTACAGATTTACAAGTTCTTGAAAACAGTTTTAAGGATGAAATTAATGTTGCTAGCCCTTATGAAGTAAAGCAAAGGGAGGCTTCTCCCAGGAATACCCTCTGCACAGATACTGATTTAATTACCCAAGGACACACCTCGGGAATGCATGTCACTGGATGCAAAGAGGCAGGAGATCCAGGAACGACACCCGGAATGTTACTGGATGAAATCAACCCAAGTTTAGATCAAAGGCCACAGGACAGCACTGAGCCTTTGGCAGCACGCCACACACAAACAAGAAAGGGCTTTTTAGGCAGTGCTGAGACTGTAGGTGCTGACAGGAGAAATGGAAGTCAGGAGACCAACACTGGCAAGGAAGAGCCGTGCAACACTACAGATGAATCAACTTGTGCCAAGGCAGATGCAAACTCAGACGTCAGACAGCACAACAAAAGTGTCCTAACACCTGAAGCACCCAAACCCGAGTCTGAGGCTGTTCTTTGCACTGAGAAGAGTGCTCTGCATGAGAGAAGTACAGACAACCACCAAGCTAAGGAGTTAAGTTTTGGCATCCTACCTTATCCTAAAGAGGATTCTCAAGCAGAATATCAAAAATATAGCTTGCTGAATAGTGACAATTATGTGGGCAGTGGATTACATAAAACAGAAAAAACCTTAAATCTGAGTGGTTTACATAAACTTTCTCTGGAAGAGCCACACATAGATGCTGAAGGCAGAAATGATGACAATGCCAGAAACATGAACAGCAGTGGTGTTCTGGCAACTGATGCTCAAAATCCACCAACTGTTTGTTGTGATAATGCAAGTGGTGATGATACTTCTGCAAAAGAATTCAGAGATAATAAGTCTCTCTCTAGTACTTTCAGTTTATGCCCACCAAAAAATGAGAAAGGAGTAAATGCAGATGACATGCACAACAAGCAACATGAACAGGACAGCGCTAAACAAACAGGGAATGCTACGAATACATCGACTTCAAATGCTGAAGCCAAATCTCCAGTAAAGGCTGATGGTCTCGACATTGCTCATAACAACCCCTCAACAGATAGGGCAAGTACAGATAAACTAATTCCATGTAAAAATGTTAACAATGATACTCAGATACACTCCATCAAAACTGGACGTGCCCTGGAGATAAATACTTCAACAAATAACACATTGTTAAAAGAGAAAAAAGACTCACTAAATACTACAGTTCCAGGGAGGAAGTTTGCTGAGGGTCTCCTGAAAGAATCGTGCTCTTTACCCATGAGAACATCTGGAAATTTAGTAAACATAAATGTAAGGTCATCCTTTGATCTTTCAGCCTCAGATAAAAAAGCTGAGAAAACTCCACTATACTTAAATTTTTTAGCTCTCAGTTCTTGTTCAAGAGTAAATCAAATGAGAGGTCAAGCTACGAGGACTTCAGCTTCCAAGGAACCTTCCCTTTTGAAAGAGAAACCACCATGCTTAGTGGAAAACACAAACATTATTTCAAGCACACAGAGTCAAAATCTCAGTGAAAATGGTGACAGTGGAGAAACAGGACAAGGTAAGAAAATATAAGCATTAATGTTCTGAACCGTGTAGTGCTTAGAAAAATTATCAAAATGTGAAATTTCTATATCTAAGCTTAGAGCAGAAAAATGTAAACCTGACATTTTAGTTCTATCGCAAAAAGGTGAGATTGCTCTGTTTATATTATAAATGCAACTAAACAGCTTTTGTTAGCTTATCAATCAATTAGTTGATTAAATATTTTTTCTTGTATTTCTCTTTATGAAATAACGGCAGTGCAATGACAAACTGAATTTTGATAGGCATTTCTAACCTTAATGTGAGCATATTCTATCAGGGCTCTGCATGGATCTGTAAAGCACTGAGCAGCTTTTGGAAATTATTCAGTGCTCTCATTTTGCATCAAAATCAGGGTAGATTTTGAATCAGTAGATGCTTCTTTGAGTGGGGCTTACAGAAATTTACTTTTTATTTTATTGTACATCTATTTTATTGTAAATCTACTCATAATTTAGATGGACACTTAAAGCCACCTGAATGTGTTGAATGTGTGAAAGGACTTTATATTCTTTCAGCTTCTGGAAAACACATGGACCTTTAAGTGCTCAAGGAGCTTTTTAATCTCCTACCATTGACACTTGGTTATTATTTGTTGAGCAATATTTTGCATATGCAAAATAGTAAATATGAACTTTATTCCATGGGTTTCTAAATCATTACTGAAATGTGGAAAAATGGTATTTTAGATTTGTTTTTCAATAAAATTAGCTGGTAGATTACCCCAAAACTGGAGCCCCGGGTACTTAGATGTTATCCAAAGAGCAGGATCCACAGGACAGGGTGTTCATGTCTATTTGGGATTTTTTTGGTGCAGTGTTTTCACCTTTGCCCCTTGAACATACCAAGAGCAGGGATTATTAAATCCCATCCTTAGTTTTTCACCAGTGGCAGACAGAAACCCAGCAGTCTGGTTTTTTTACACTGTTCTGTTATGAATTTAGCTCTATAGGTAATTTTGCTTCTGTCCTTGGTCTCCTGCCCATGGATATTTGTGTTCAGATGCATGTTTTTTGAAGTTCAGTTTCAGAAATGCCTTTGTGCCTAAAACTCTAGTGCTGGTAGCAAGGCAGCAGAATCCTGATCTCGGATGGCACATGATTTCTCTTAACAATGTGAATTTTGGTATCTGTTTCAATAAAATGAGTGCATAGTTACATGATGTTCTGCATGTATCTCTTCTGTAAGAACAGACAGTGCTATCTGAATTTCTTTCCCGCGTGTTCCTCCGCCTCTTCTTGTCAGAAACCTTTCTGTATGCAAAGTACTGGGACTCCAAGTGACTCTGAGAGGTTCATCCAAAGGAGTTGGTAGGGAACTAACTCCAGTCCCTCAAATGAGTTGCCTAGTGACCAGACCTCTTGAATTCCAGCAGAACTTCATGGTGAGGGTCTTGGTCTGTGTCCCGGATGTGCCTCGTGCTGCCTAATTGAGATAGGTCCTTCCTTGTGCCTGCTGCCCTCTCTGAATCCTGCACCTCTTTGGGAGAGGAGAGAAGCTCAGAGTCAGGGCTCCTAGGAGTCATTGTGGTACCCAGAACTGCAGCTCCCAGTGTTCACTGTGCTTGGGATTTGCGTTGTTTTCTTTGCAGATCTTTTTCCAAACGGCAAACCTGCAGTGGAATCCATGTGGACACTGGACTTACCTAAAAATTTTTAATTTTTTTTTTTTGGCTGACTGGAGCACAAACCGTTTAGCCATATGAGACACCTAGAGGTGAAGGGAATTGGTGAAAGAGTTGAGTAAACCTATCTGAGGGAATTCCTTCTACTGCCTAACCACAGTGCAATTTATTATTTATACTCCGGTTCCCAGAAAGCAGACACTCCACATCAGTAAATGAAGGAATAAACTGGGAATGGGAAAGATCTTCCTGGCAGATGCTTAAAAAAAACAACCCAAACACATAACCATTTTCCTCTTCCTCCCAAGAGAAAATGTCAGTATTCTGAAATGCTGCTGCATAACCATGAGGCAACATGCATTTGCATGGCAAAACAAGATTTTCTTATTGATGCAGGGATCCACAGGCATCTGTGTAGTGACAAAACAGCTCCTGTTTACATTGTGAGGAATTGGGAAAGCATGCTTGTATTTTCATCTTGCAAGGAATTTGATACTGGTTTCAACAGAATCTACTGTTGAGAGATAGAGCCTCTGAAGGACTGGAGGCTTAGACTTGGCTGTGATTAATCTCCTCACCTGCCTTTCCTACCTTCAGCAGATTGCCTGACCACCTGAAACATGAAATACAGCCATTAAAAAAAGACTCCTTATTTAAAATGTTTTTCAATTGTCTGAAAAGCTTTGTATTAATGTCTTCTTTTATTACAAGTCATCTGGAATATCATGTTATAATGGCATTAATTATGCATTTTATTATCATTATCAGAAGGTGAGTTTAAAGTAATAGTGTTTGAAAAAATATATTCTGTTAGAATATTTAGAATACATACATTTTCTATAAATCACTTTTCTGTCATTAACTTAATTTTTGAAAATGAGAGGAAAACATTTTTAATCAAAGTAGAAACATACCTCATCTTTAGAGAAAAAAGTAGATGAAGAAAGATGTGAAAGAAAAAAATGAAAGGCAAATGCTTGCAACAAAGATCCAGTGATTTAAAACAAAAATATTTGATTTTTTTAATATCAGAGGTAAACCAGTTTAGTTACTTCACAATTACTGCCTGGAGACTAAATTGCAGTTGTTACCATTTCCTTTTTGTCAATCAGGTTCTGGCAGTT
This sequence comes from Callaeas wilsoni, assembly GCA_013398955.1. Classification (NCBI taxonomy): domain Eukaryota; kingdom Metazoa; phylum Chordata; class Aves; order Passeriformes; family Callaeidae; genus Callaeas; species Callaeas wilsoni. The sequence goes on from VWPU01016309.1 coordinate 89,223, forward strand.
TGAACAGAGCTGCCAACACTTTGAATACCTCTAGCATCCACCGAGAGCCCCAGGGAGACCCTAGTGAAGAATGGAATGCTACAGCAAAGGCTTTTTATGATTCTTCTTTTCCCACAGAACATGTAAGTCAATTAAAAATATTGCAGACCAGACCTCAGTGAGCTAATTCCACAGATATTTGTACAACTGTACCCATCTGGATACTTTAAGGCTGAGTCAATCTCCGAAATAATATCAAAAGGGCAACAAGACACCATTTTTCACAATTAAGGTTGATAGAAAGCAGCAGGAAAAAGTCACAGCATATGAATCAAACAGATGCTAACCAGTCTGTTTGGGAGGGGAGGAAGAGGGTAGTCCATTGTGTACCCTAATAAAAATCATCACCTACAGTAACAGTAGGAGTTTAAAAAAAAAAAAAGGAAAATAGTAGCATGTAAAAGCATAAAAACATTGTTTGCTTTATTACTTGATAGGACCATGCCATTTAAAAGAATCCATGAAAGAATAAAAATTCAGCACATCTATGAATTAGAGCCTATGCATGTATCTTACACTGTAGTTATGTGATGCCCTATTTACAGTAATCTTATTATTTTGTGGGGTAGCGTTACACAAACATGTGAAAACAGAGACTAGGAACCTATTGTTTCCCCGTAAGACAACTTGACTCAGGATGGCACTAAGCAATGGGTCATCACTGCATTTTCAGGTCTGTGTTAGACTCTGGAGCTCAAACAGCTCTAACTGCTCTATTAGAATTTGACCCAATTTTTTTTGTATCATTCAAAAGTGATACAGTAATTTACAGCTGCAGTTGACCTTTCCTCTTTAGAAGAGGTTCTAGAGGTATTTCTCAGGTGGTTAGGGCTGTCTCTGGATGAGATGTACAGTGGCTTCAAGTGACAAAGTTGGCTGACTTTAGCAGATAATCAGCTCTTGGTGTCCCCAGCATCCACATTCCCTGAAATTCCCAAGACTGATGTTTTAAATTCCTCGACTTTCCTAACCTGACTGCTGGGGGATGACACAGGTGCATTTGTCACCGGACACAGTGGTGCTATTTACTGTGTGCCTCTTGCTTTTCTCAGAGGTGGAGCCAGGAGCTGAGCGAACTCCACTACGTAACACACAGCTAAAGCAAAGCTGTATTCCATTATCTGGTTGTGGCTATGTCTGCTTTGCCACCTCCAAACTAAAGCTCCTGCTCTTCCAGCTAAGTAAAAACAGAGATGGACAAGGACAGTGCCTTGCTGCTTTCACCTCACTTAGATTTCCCAAATACTTAATTTACAAAATCTCAGCCTGCAATAATGCAGAGCACTCCTTCCTTTCTGTGTTGGTGTCATTCTAATACCTTCTGTTCTCAGCTTTGTCATTTTTATGACCAATATAAACAGGCTGTTGGGAGATTAAAAATGGACTTGACAGTCTTTTTTGCTGCTTGGTTTGCTTTGACTAACATGTATGATTGCAACTAGAGCAGACTCAAACCTTCTACAATTTGGGTAATCTCATTCAACCACAGTACAGTACTCTAAAAAGGGATAAAATTTATAAACAAATGCTACAGGTGCACTTATAATTCTAGTAAAAATATTAAAAAATATTAAGAACTGCTTTAAACATTAGTCTGTCCATGCCTGAGTACCAAGGTAAGGATGAATAAGCATCCTCAGCTCAGTTTAAACATGCAATTTTTAATACAGGGCAGGTTCGGCCCCACTTGCTATTCCATATTTTGACTAGTGGCTTGCAGTGAAGTATGATCTGTTTCTTGCTGACACCTTGGGGAAAAGCATGACAAAATTAACAGGCTGAAACTTTTACTGCTCAAATGGAGCAGTTACTTCCTCATTGAAAGGGAGATGCCAGTCATTGCTGACCTGAAATATCAGTACCTTCAGCTGCATGGCAGTAACATTGTTACAAATCAATAATGAACAGTTTGCATGAATTTTATTGTTCATTATTTCAGACTTTAGGAAATGCTTCTGCACTAGGGAAGGTAAGTTTTAGCACAAAATTAATGTGCTAAAATAAAGGTAGGCCTGATAATGGCATAGCGCCTTAGAGTTGGCTGGGGCACAGTTGCCCAATATTAAGAAAATGATTGAGCAGAAGGGGAAGGCCTCATCTCGTGATGCTTGCAGGAGTAGCCTAGCACAGCAGCAGCCTGAGGTCACCTTGCAGCTCCCCTGCAGCCCTGGCTCTGTGCTGCACCTTGCTCAGGCAGGTGGCTGGTGCTGTGCGCCGGCCCCCCCAGGAGCCACGCAATCCCAGGCTACAAGTGCAGAACTCATCCTTCACATGGCAAGGTTTTTGCTCATCAGGCAAAAAACCCGTTTCCCTACTGTGTTGCCATCTGTCTTTGATTTGGAGAGATATGAAGTAGCTAACAGTAATATATCAAAGAGTAATTAAAACTATTAAAAGAACAAAAAGACCTTTAACATAAAAAAGCCAACCTATTATAGACCTTGCATTAATGATGTTTGCTTTCTCATCTATACAGGGAAGTGGAGAGGGAGTTAACACTATAAAACCTCATGATTTTGGGTTTTGTTAATCAAATGCTTGCATAGCAATAGAAATGTCAATTGCAACATTAAACTCTTTAATTAAGCTATTTATTTTGCTAATCTGCATTCTAATACAAGCCTGCCTTTTTAAAATCACATTCTTGTACCAAGTCTTATGCTAAGGTTTGGTTTATAAAAGTGTAATTGTCATTATCAAGTTTTCTAAATTAAATACGAAGCAAATGCTTCAAATTAAACGTATTTTTTCCAATTGATTTATTTTCCTCTTAACATTTCTTTGCTTGATGTTCAGCAAAATCCAACAATCTGAACCTTTGTACGTGAATTTCACTGGGTTATCAACTGCTAACATCTGTATTCTGACAGGTGAAAGAAGGATTTGCTGCTTCACAGAACAAGCAGAAGCCTTCTCACGTGACTGTCACTCCAGCAAGAAGTGAAAAAGCACTCAAAGATGGGGACAGCTGCTCTCTTCCTAACTCCGTTATACAAAACCAAATAGGAGGAATTGAGAAATTACTGAATTTGGACAGACTTCACTCAGCAGGAAAAAGAAAATATGAAGAAGACCAGTGAAGATGAGTGCCAGGAGATAAGCATTCTTTCAGGCATAGACAGATCACTTACCTAAACCAGATTTGTAGAGGTATTCCTACAGAATATGGTATATATGTGTAGTTTCATGTGTAATAGAACATGTCAACTGTTCTTATGTTCAGAAATGCAAACAATTCCTACTCCTAATGTAAGTTCTGGTTCTGCAATCAAATTTGAGTTACTATTGGCTTTGCCCAAAGTTAAAAAGTTCGTAAGTTAATGTTATTATATATGTTTAGTAAAATTAAATGATTACTTAACGGTACCCTTCTCCTGCTCCTCAGAAGTTTTGGCTGAAATAGTTCAATTTATTTTCTCTGACACTCACTCAGTTTTCAGGCAAAATCACCTCCAGTTGTTTCAGAATACAATGGTTTCTGCAAACATTTTCAACTACTTCCCAGCAGTTCTAAGTGGCAGAAGAACAGAAAAATCTTCTGCTTACTTTTGCTGCCAATTTATTTAAATATATCTGTTGTAGGTGATTCTGTATCAGTAAGGTCTCTTTCAACACTGAAGTACCAGCTGTGATTACAGAGATAAGGCAGCAGATCTGGCTTCATGAAGCTTCACTTCTATTGGGTCACACTTCTCCTCCCTTGGGTCTAAGGGAAATTTTCTCTTACTTTACAAATACTTGCACTATCATTCTCTGACCTCCCTCCCTTCCTCCCCACACCTCTTGCAAAGAAAGGTCCTCATACTTTAAAATGAATAAAAGAAGCATAACCAATACTGCCAGTTTCTTGCTGCTGATTACGTAAGAAAATCAACAGAAGACATTTTCCCATGTTAGTTTTATTGCCTCTTTTTTTTTTTTTTTTGGTGTGGCAATTTAGAATATTTAACTTCTTTAAACCAATTGCATACACTTTTGGAAACATTCACAAATTCTCGAAGCTTTGAATAAAAGTCATCTATAGCAATATTACTAGGTCAAAAAAAAATAAATCCTTAGGTGTCTGAGAGACTGAGGAGACTGTTTTTCACTTGATTCAAATTTTGTTTCCAGGTGTTTAGAGTGTCATACAATTGCTGCCACTGCTGCTTTCCAAAGGTCCGATGTGTGCTGTGACTGGAGAAGTAAAACAAAATTGGAAGAAGGTTACTAGAGATGTCACACTCACCTAATCATTCTTCTATAGCATTACTTTACTCTCGTGAGCAAATAGGAAAATTCTGATTTTCTCTCTAGAAAGGGCTGCACTTTACCAGTTAAGAGAATTCTGTAGCCTTCCCAAATATTTAAAGCAACAACAGTCATTAGTATTCTTGTCACTAGTAGGTCATTAAATGAAATGTCCTGGAAAGTAGGACTCTTTCATTAAATAAGCTAATCACATTCAGTGTGAGCTTTAATAAAATTATGATAAATAGCAACTATTTAACTACCAGCAAGCGATAGGAACAATACCTTGCTTCTAGTTAAAATATTCTACAAATGCAAGTGAAATAATTAGAACACACTAAGTTCTGCAAAATGCCACGAAGAATTGTCTTACCTGACAACGACTTTCCTCTGTGTCTGATCTATTTTGCAGTACACCATCTTTGTCTTTACAGCTGCAAAAAAAACAATGCTGTTTTGAGCAACATCTTCATGCTAGTGCAAAGGTATAAACTGCACAAAAATGGTTCAAAATTAGATCAATACAAACATAAGAATGCAGCAGTTCACTTAATCTGTTTTGCTGTTGGTCTTAATGGCCTAGCAGGCAGAAAAGCAAAATGATGTAACAAGATGAAGGTCATGCATGAATCCTATTGTTTGGTGCCAATCTCTTAAAGCAATATCCTGTACAGTTTTTATGAACTTCTCTCCCCTACAAACACATCCGGTTTTAATGACAGCAAACAAAACCAGACGACAAATTAAACCTGCAAAAAATTTATTAGTTCTGTAAAGAATTACATGAGATACAATTCCTGTCACTGAGAAGAAAAACACCAGTTAAAACAACAGTTGGGCCTGTCTTTAAGCATGAAGTCGTGCGGCTTTATCTTGCAAAAAGCACAGAAATGAAAATTAATACTGTTCTTAATATTCAACATTAGCTTAGAAGACTGTAAAGTTCTCGTTCATGAGCACTGTGTGCAGAGTGGTACCACAGTCCTTACCGTCAATCACAAACGCTTCTACATCATCAGCCCCGATCTGGAGTTCCTGCTGCATTGTGTCAAATGAGATTTCTTTATTCTCTACGGCCATTCCCATGAAAGTAAGGAGCCTCATCTTGGCCATATTGTGTTCGTGCAACAACCCTGAGTAAAAGTGTTGATAGTTTAATGAATGATTTAATTATAATGCATACAAATAATTTGCTTTTCGTTACTTTTACTATATACGCTTCCAATAATCAAATTCTGCATCTGCCTTGTCTTTTGCTGAAATAGCAAGTTTCATTGTGAATTCATCAAGACTCAGTTGTTTTTAGTAAACATGTATTATCTACAAAAGTTTTCTTTTTTGAGCAGTAAAAACATCACCTAAACAGAATTTTAGGTGGTGAGGGTGCAAGTGAAATTTTCAGTTGCATCACCTGGAAGAACAGCAATGCAACAAAATGGAAAATCCACAGCTGGTTATGCCAAAAATCTTCTTACACCCTCACCACTCCTTCTCCTCAAGTTTCTGGAGAATAAACCTCTCACAGCCATGGTTCCAGAACATAACATTGTGGTGCCAGAAGAAAGCATTTTTCTACTGAATTTGTTTGTCCACAGCGAAAAAGGCATCATGAGTGCCATGTAAGCATCCAGCATGGCCCAGGAAAGTGTCGTTCAAAACCAGCGGAACCGATCCCGAGCTCAGGTTACATCTTCTACATGACTGCATAAATGGCAACACAAGGAACTGTGCCAAGGCCTTGCATGCCTAAATCAAAGACCATTTTCCTGGAAAAACATCTAGGTCAACCAAGTAAAGCCCTGAGATGAAACAAGGCATTTCTTAATCCCAAGGTTATGAGGTACCAACTAAGATCCAGTGGAAGTTTCTTAAAAATGAGTGTCAATCATTGTGTTCTAGAATGACATTATAAACATTCCCATTGCTTCAGTAAATATGTAAGTTTGGAATTTATAACACCCGTACACTAGCAGGGAAGCACGTTAGTGCAGGACATCATGTTGTGTTAATTAGCTGTAATTATGATGCAGGTTCCCTATTTGGCACCGATTCAACAAAAACGCGATCACCATAATTCACACGAATGAGGAGCACCAGCAACTATACCTAACTGGGTTTAATGGAACTCTACAAGCATCAAAAAATCAATTAGCACACATTAACCCTAATTAACAAATGCAAATGAGATGCTGATTAACTTTGTGAGAAAGACTGCTGATAATACCAGATTAACTGTGGCCATGTTAGGGCGATGCAGTTGACACAGATAATGCTGCTGCTGGCCTGAGTTGTCAGCATTAATAAAACAACAAATTGTAACAAACTGATGCCACCTGTAGGAGCCTTTGCTGCACAGCCTTCCTGGGCCAGCTCTAACTGGTCCTGGTCCAGGAAAGGTTACAACTACAGCCCTTGCTCTATTGCCACTGAAATCCTATTCTAAATAACCTTTAAAACAAAGGTATGTCGGCAAGTTATTTTTAAAAAAATCTTTAAAGCATGGTTAAAAATCTCATTGCTTTTGGGAACAGATCATTTCTGAATGCCTCATCTAATAACTGCATTGCTGTCTAGACCAAACTGCCCTTGTTTTTCAAAGCCATGGCTGAGCCACTCAGCATTTCCATCTCTGCTGTCTCCAAATCTCTGCTTGTCCACTGCTCAAAGACACACCAAGTCTCTGAGCACACCATAAAGCAGCTGAGAAAGCAACATTAATAGAAGTTAAGACTGTCTTTCAAAACAGCTAGACAGGTATTTAAAGATTTTACTATGATTATATGAATCTTAGATATATTGAAAGTTCACACACTGAATTAATTCACGGAAGGAAGCACAGATACTGGGAGGCAAGGCAAAAGAAATCACAACTACTGCGTATTAGACATTAATGCTACATCCACGTGTAATTAATCTTCCATAAATTTATTCAAATGTTGGTGTAACAGCAATTTCAGCTAATACTTCTGTGGACAAGTACCTAAAAAATAAGTCCAAAACCCACTTTCCCCTGAGAAAGAAAAGCATAAGATGTCTGCATAACTAATGTTCAGATACACGTGACTAAAGATACACTTACCCTATATACACATTTACAAGCTACCAAAAACTTCCTGCTGATTTTATCCACCAAAAAATCCCATTGGTATTTCCATCATTCTAACACCCAAAGTACCACCATTTTAAAGCTCTGAGGGCAATTATTCTGAGAATTGTATCACACTCCATTAAACAAAATAATGCATGTGTTAAAAGGCTGCACTAAACTCTGTTTTAGAAAAACTATGGCTTTTCTCAAATGCATCCAAGGCAGTGTTTAAGTGTCATTTCAAAATCAAAGTTATAAAAAAAAAAAAATCGTATTTTTATGGAAACATTTATTCATTACCAATATGTCAAAACCTTAATGCAGTAATAAAAAAATCTGCATCATTGAGCAATTTCTGCATTGTCACTGACCCCTGTCCTAAAAAGCTGGAATATAAAAAACGTAATTTTAATGCATGCAATAGCTTATGAACCAGTGCTCCTTTGAAACAGTCAATTACACATCAACGGGGGAGTGTCAAAGTGTTAATTACTACTCCTTTTTTCCACAGTGTGTAAATAAAGAGGGTGCTGACATTAACATTCCATCACACTGCTTCATGTGATGAAACAAATTAACTGGGACAGACTGTGGCTTGCTGGGTCTAATGCATCAGCACATGCAGACACACACACACACACACACAATTTGCATGCTTTATCTTACTGCTCAGAAGTATTTGCTGTTACAAAGTTATTTACCATTAAAAAAAATAAATTAGGAGACTTATACAAGCTGGTGGTTTACTCAATGCAGTTGTGATCTCTGGCCTAGCCTAGAGTATGAATGTGTTAAACCTTTCAGGAGGGGAGTTCTAAGAGAAAAAAACCATGGGTAAAACCACAGATCTCTTCCAAAGCCATAAACCAGCTTGTTTTCAAAGAACAAACCACAACTGGATGGCCCACTCACAGTCTAGAAGAGGTTATCATCTACACACTCTAATCTGTTAGGAAATTTCCTTGCTTTAATACATGATTCAAACTCAAGCAGTCTGTGGCTTCCACACCTTAAACCGCGTAAATAGTCAAGAAATGTAACGATCTGAAAACTTACCCAGGGAGTCAATGAAGTCTTTGTTGTTCTGATAAAACTTGACATAGGATGCTAGTTTAGCACTTACAAAAATTGTCAAAAGCTAGAAGATGGAAAACAAATATGAGAACAGTTTAAATATTATCTTGGTTTCCCTCTTTGCAAGCTGGACAGATATAGATAGAAACTATGGATATTGAACAGAAAAATAAGCTGTTAAGAGCTAAAATTCTGTCTTCTGTCAATAGCTGTGGGCAGTCTGTGCTGAGCTTACTTCCTTTTCCCAGCCTTAAGATTTGCTACAGAACTCACAAGAGGACAGGACTTGTAACCGAGTTCCTGGAACTTTGAAAGGGAAACATTTCAAATGCAATTTTAATTTTAAAGACTGTAAAAGAAAGAGCACAGTGCATGTCAGGATTACTGACATAGATAACTATTATAATGGATTTCAAAAGAAACATTAAAACAAAGCAGTCTACTGCTATCAAACCATCTCACTAAGAACAAAGTTACTTACATCATGAATGAGTTCTCCTTCCAAAAATTTGACTGGTTTTAAGGCAAGAAGATGATCAAAGAGAAAGGTATTTGGATCCTTCAATGCTCGTACAATACATCTAATGAGAAAAGGAAAATGCTTAATTTGAAAGCAATACACATCTTTATGACTAAGGGCAACTCAGTTTGTTGTTCCTTGCCTTCTAGGAAACACACAAGGGTTTTCAATTATTATTAAAGGTAACACTCGTCACATTCCAATTTTAATTTTCACTTTACAGATGTAAAAAGCAAGGAACAGAAAGCATTAAGTAATTTGTCCAGTATCCCAAATGAAATGTGCCAAGTGGTAAAACCACAGATCACCCTACAGTTTCCATCTATGCAATTATTTCCAGCACAGCCTTCGTTCCTAGAGGTATTTTTACTGTACTCCTAAAATTTCATAGAATTAAGTTGTTTTGGAAGATTTAATTCTACATGAGTATGTGACACAAAATAGAGAAAACCCCAACACCAAACAGTGCAAGGCCCAGGATTTACCAGCTGCAGCTCCAGACCAGAAACAGAAACTCCAGAAAGCTTTTCTCAGCAGCACACCAGAAGCCTTGGCTCGTTCTGCCACACAAGGGCACCAGGAGAACCCGAGTTGTGCACGGACACAGCCCTGGGCACACGAGTTCTCTCAGAGGGATCAGGCTGCAGGCTGCTGTAGGGTAGCCAGTGAAGTTTCCACTTGTGCACAGACACTAATTTTCCAAAGGAGTCACCCTGATTTCCCTCCATGGTTAAGTATAAACAACTCCCTTGAGAACTACTGGTAGTGCACATCTGGCAGAACTTGAATAACTAATTCCTAAGAAAAATCATGATAATTAGAACATCAAAATACAGGCATTTACTCATTTTGGCCAGTGGGGAAAATGCACTGTTATGAATCAGCTTGGTCCCAGCTTGTCCAACAGGTAAGCTTTTTTATGTGCAGTTCACATTCTTTGTACTTGCTCACAGAGAAGACAGCAACAATGTCTTCTCAAAAGAAAGTGCTATTTGAAAAGAATGCTCAAGGTTAGATAATGAAACAGGCAAAAAGTAAAAAAGTCTGAAATAAAGGATTCCAGTATGGATTTTGAGTGCACAGCGGATGTAAAAGAAGTCCTTATTCAAGGCTGATCACTCTCAGCAGTGAGCAAGAACACTCTCGTGCACTTGCACACTGGAATAAACCTGACTGTGCCTATGAAAACCAGATCTACTGCAGAATAACTTTGTAACATGCACACTGGAATAAACCCGACTGTGCCTATGAAAACCAGACCTACTGCAGAATAACTTTGTAACTTGCACACTGGAATAAACCCGACTGTGCCTATGAAAACCAGACCTACTGCAGACTGCAGAGACAAACCCTTGACTGAGTCAGCAATGCTACACAAGAGGCTGTGGCAGGGCCCTTGGCCTGCCAGGCCATTCAATACTCTTAATAGCAAGGTGATCAAAATAATTTGGCAATTGAGGAAAAGTTACCTTTAAGAAAACTGGGAAGTCAGTATTACCTGTGAGCATCAACTCTAGCCTGGGAAGCATTGTCCTCTGTGTAACTTCCCAACAGCTCCACCATTACTTTTGCTGCAGTGTCACTAAAGAAAAAAAATAAAGTTCCCTCAGGATTGCTGAAAAAAATAGTTCAAACAAGACACTCAAATATTTAAATAATTCCATTATGATGTTACAGGTCAAATTAAATTACACTTGAAAAAGATGTAGATGATCCATTTTAATTCTAGCAGAGAGAACAAATTAACTGGATGTATTCTTTCAATTCTTGTTCTACAAAATGTTTATCTTCACCCTTCATTTCATTCTCTTAAACTGATAAATTACCTGCTGGTTATGGAAAAAGCTTTCTGAGCTAGGAACAGCTTTATATGGTTCACTAGAATGCTCCTCTTATGCACATCTGGATTTAATCATTGCGCAATAAGTAGCGCTGCAAAGTTTATTTCAAATGTAAAATGGCATCTCTTAAAGAATATTTATGGTCAGGAAAATGACTGTATAAAAGCTGCTCTCTTCTTTCACAGATTGTCTCTTCAAGTATTCAGAGTGAGAGTTGCTCATTTTATTGATGAAATTACACAGCTAGCAATGAGGCTGGCTGAAGCTGCTGTGAAGCAAACAGCTTCCAGCACTGCTTTTAGAAAAACAACTCCTTCTCAAAAAGCTGGGCAAACCTACAGCCTTGTCTACCCAGATTATCTTGTAAACAACATCAATACTACTACAAACCAGCTCTGAGATAGTTCCTGTGTCATTTTAACAGATTTTGATTTATTTTCACTTAACCACCAACAAGGCCAGCAACCGCTGATGCTTTTTGCAAAATTTACAACAAATTATCCCACGTGGTCTAAAAGCATACACAATTTTCCTTAAAACAAAACACTGCAAGAATGAAGCTTTGATTTGCATTAATGACTTAGGCCAATGGCATAAACTGCACAGGGAAGAACACACCAACACAACGTACCCAGTGTGTTCTGTGCTGGGACAGGTTTAACCCATCCAGCAGCACAGGTCTGAATGCATTTGGTAGTACAGTAATGCTCTTATATGGGAACCTCTTTGAAATCTCACCATACCACTGTTTGACATCCACTCTATAGGGTGAAGTTTGTTCTCTGAGAATTTACCAGATCTGAGAGATGTGCAGCACAGATATTAACACATCACGGGCAACACCCAGTACCATATATAATCTGGATGTACACTGAACAGTTTGTCCCAAGGCAGGGGCATTTTCTATAGATCCCAGAATGTTCCAGAACCACATTCAGGGATATAAGCTTTAATGAAACGTTTTAAAACTCCAACATAAAGGAGGTCAGCTTATGTTTTGCCCTGGTAACCAGTATTGATGTAGAAGAACTGGCAATTCTGTATCACTGAAAAAAAAAAATTTAGGCAGCTTTATATATGAGAGAAGCATTTGCATGTAAATCAGTCTATGACAGACTATGAAATCTGGTGAAATCTTACCAACACCATATGGTACAAGACAAAGGATCTGTTTAATACAGGCCTGGCACTATATATATATATATATTCAAATAGGGTCAGCTCATATGCTATTCAACCTAATACACAACTCCTTATTTAATAAAAGCTTTTCAGCAGTTGTTCTCGTGCACTTCAGAGCCGTGTTACAGTTTTCGGGCACTTTTCCTCTCCTAATCTTTCCCTTAGCAGCAAAAATTGAAAACTAGCACTTAACTGATTTCAAATAATATTTTCAATTCCCTGCCTTTTTTTTTAAACTTTTAAGTGGGGAAGAAGTGGAATTTTTCACTTGTATTTCTAGGAAACAACAGAATGCTACAAGACAATTACTCCCAAACTTTCTGTGCTAAATTCTTGTGAACCTCAGCAAATACGGCAGGCCTTTAGTCTTATATGCTATTTAGCATCAGTTTACTACTGTAAATTAGGATGTTTAAAGCAGTAATACAGGTCATTATTTTACCAAAGCTTCTTGTTAAATGTGTCTCACCTAAGTTGCAAATGTGAAGATTTTTTCTAGCAAAACAGCCTAAACAAGTGCTCTTGGCTCCACTTGCCAGTCTAGATGCATAATTTGACAAAAAGCCAGTGAGAGCTTAAGAGTGTTGGTAGATAACAGGAAGGAAAAAACCACACCAGAGCATTCAGAGACTTAGTGAGACGTTGGAATCGAGTCCCTCTACATTACATGACATTAAATGGAACTAAAATTACATGAAACAATTACTCTACAGGTGCCTGACATGCTGAGCTTTTTGCTACAAGTATTAATAACCAGACTTGTCAGACCTGTTTGAATTTAACTTGGGCAGGCTTAAAGCTGCTGAATCCTGCCAGCAGAGACCAGCTTTAAACTGCATCAAGGTGGCTGGAAAAGGTTTGATAAAACAAACTTCCACTTGTCACTGTAGGAAAAGGGACACCACACACCCTCTGCATCATCTGCTTTTTAGGAGCTACCAATCTATTAACTACCAACTTACCAACTCGGAGAAAGTCTATTAGCTATGGAAAACCATCTCTTATGCCACACTGAGCAAAGTTAAAGCATAAATCAAGCAAACAAAAGAATTCAATTGTCTTTAACAATCTAGTTCTTTTCCCTTGATTATAAACCAACAATGGTAACTGAGGTATGATTTTTATCACGTATTTTTCAGTTCCCACTTATCTTCCCATACTGCTAGATAGAGCAACATTCCTGAGTGCTACAGCTGGAATGCTGCTCTGAGTTTCCCATACTATTGCAAACACTGCCCACTGATCCAGGAGAGTGAACCAGGTCAAAGGTGCCAGGGTCACTTCTTGTTTTCTTTTCTGGAGAGAAGTGCAAGTGCTCTGAAACACTGCTCCGCTCAGTGCACAGCTTGCTGCAACCCATGGTAAGGACCCTGAGTGAGAGCGTCAGTTCTTACAGGATTTGCGGAAGGTTTTATTTGCTACCTTAAAAATATCACCTATGGTTAGTAAGCAAAAACCATTTTGTAGCAAGGTTACTGGCAGCAGTGGAAACAAAACCAGGAAGTTTAATCCACTGACTTGGTAGCAAGACTAGCTAAAAAGAGCTGGCTATTAAGTTTGGGAATGAAACTAGTTAAAACCTCACAATAAATCAACAGGATGGGGAGTGTTTAAAAGAGCAGGAATGTTATCAGCGTAATATTTCTGAAACAAGGTAAGCACTTGGAAAAGATCTGTGATTAACATTTCTGAATTTATTTTGACCATCTGAAATCTGCCATACAGAACTATTGATGCAAAAGCATTTGAGTGTTACAAACAGGAATTCCGAGTAACATGGCTCACACAGTAACTACTCCATGAGGATTAATCATCCCTAAATTGAGGTTAGTTAAAAATGATCCTGTGACGCTGATGCAGCATTCCAGGCTAGAATTCCAGCAGGGCGGAATGAGCCAACTGCCCTGACAAAAGGAACTCTTCTCCACCTGTGACAGCTTCACACTTGCCTTTTTAAACCCCCAGCAAGGTCGTGTCCCCAGTCCAAGCCCCTGTGCAGTGTCTTCTCCAGCCACACCAGCACAAACACACACAGGTACTGGCAGCTGGAGGGGACAGGCAGGAACAGAGGCTACAGGACAGAACTTCCTCCTGCAGCAGTGCAAGGTTATGCAGAGACTGAAAATCCAAGTGCAGTTCTGGTTCCACTGTGAGTCAGCAGTGGAGGGGTCCCCATGCTGACTCACTATGAAAATCAAAAAAAACCTTGGAAAAGTAACTCAGAAAACAGAGTGGAAGGGCAGGGGGATGCAATGCACACCCCCCACATCCCCATCCCAAACTACGGGGGCAGATTGAATAGGTTTGAGCTGTTGTGGAACTACATGCTGAGCCACTGGACAGCAGGCCAACTCTGCAGGCCTGGCCAGGGCAGTCAATCCACTGTATCACATCTCTAAGATAAACTGATGACAGCTCTCCGTTCAGACCTGCATTAATTTCCAGGCACCATACACACAGGATTACTCTACATGCCAGAAGACAGTGGTCTGCCAAGTTTGTTAGATCAAAGATGCTTCTTATGATCCAGCATAATAATTCAAAATGGCCAAGCAGGTATTCTGTGGACATTAATTTCCATGACTAGTGGAAAGCTCTGTCCTGAAGGTAATGTTTACATTAAAAGACTGATTCTGTTAACTGTGATTGATAAGCCTTCCCACACCACTAAGTAAGAGATAGTACTACCATGCACTAAAATGTCAAAAGTGCAATTAAATATTAAACTTGGCATAATGCTACAATGATGATTATTTATAGAAAAGAATAGTGTTATTTTGGGAGTCTGTAGTTTGCAGCTAACTCACTATTAACTTTAATATTCTTAGGAACACTGGTTTAAGACAGGAATGCTTAAAAATATTAACAAAACCCCACAAGTATATTTGGATTATCAGTACAGATTAATTTTACAAGTCCTGTGAGAAATACTTTCCCTACAGATCACCTATAGTACATCAAAACACAGAGTTATCTAGTATGTGTGACTTGTCTTTTATACCTTTTCTTGCAGTCTACTAGGACATCATAGAGCAGTCTCAGGAGAGTGTGCTTTTTCTCTGTGGCCAGATTCCAGTCAGAAATCCATTTTCGGACCTAGGTGCAATGCAAGCGAAAAAGAAGCATTCAGGAAAAGACTAAAATAACACTATAAATACTTCTCATCTTCTCCCAAGCAGAAAAGGATTAAAAATATCTTGCACAGAGATTTCTCTTTTAGGTCTTCTGATTCTCATGCTCCCATTGCCCCTTGTACTATCACTATTTGTCCATATCAAAAGTCACTCTCTCTCCTTAATGAGCCCCCTTTAAAGTACTGCAATAAGAGCATCCTGGAGCCTTGTCTTCTCCAGGCAGAACAATCCCAATGCTCTCAGCCTTCCCTCACAGGAGAGGTCATCTCTCTAATCACCTTCATGGCAATTTCTCTAGGCTCTGGCAATTTGTAACAGAGATGTCTGTACCAGCTCTGAGCAACATTTAGGTGCAACATGGTTCATACAAAGGCCACAACTTGAAGGGCCACTTGATTACCTGATCTAGTTCAGTTGGAATGTACTGGATGGCACCACAGGACGAGGCAACTTTCAGAAGGCTGCAGTACACTGTGTACCTCACAGGAGTGTTCTTGTCCATGCCATGGAAGAGATTGCTCAGGCTAAACCACAAACAACCAACAACGGAGTTACAGAGGTTCCAAACAACATTACTGGAGCGCATGTAAATGTCCTTTTTAAAACACATGCTAGGACAAAGCATCTGGCAGCACCTTACATCCAGGAACTATAACAGCTTCCAGTTTTGTAATCATTCTTAGCAAAGCTGAAAACTACTCATATTCATTTTATTTTGCAATACCCACGGAAAAAAATATTGGTACTTCTATTTTATGACAGTGAAAAGAAGGTAAAAAACAGTGCTTCCTGCAACACCCCACACTTTGATTTAAAGACATACAAGATAATCCTTCCTCTTTAAAGGCACAATTACTTTGCCAAGTCCACCATTGTCTCACTTTGCTCTGTGCAATACTTACAGCTGCAATCTAAGAGATGGGCGCTCTCCTTCCCGAAATTTTACTAACTTCTCACACAGGTTTTCAATCAGTGCTTCTTGTTTGTCAGGTTCCAGGATAAGAAGCAGAGAGACAACGCTGTTCATCACACTCTCAACATCTGCATAAACCAAAACATACAGCTGTTTGAAACTGCTAGCAGCAATCAGTAGCTACCTTGTGCTGGATATACTTTTGATAATAATAATTCATACTCTTGATATGAATTACCATTTTGCATGAACAAGAACTGTAAAAGAAAGAAAATGCCAAGACACCAATCTGGATATTCATCAGAATGTACCAGAGCCTTGGCCCAGGTGGGCTTACACCAACACATCTCCATGTAAGACAAGAATGACCACTCTAAGGTCAACCCAGAACATGGTATTTGCTCTGAATTCTCTGTTTACACATGAGAGAAATCAAGAGGAACTCTAGGTTCCACACAGTGGCTTCTTCCTGCACATCCAGGAAACTGCCCACAGTTCTACAGTGGGAACAGTAGCACCTAGTGCTCAAGTACAGTAAAACATTTCCCCAGGAGCACAAGGGATACCCAGACCACAGGGAAAATGCCCTCGACAACAATGAAGTGTATTACAAACCCTCCTCAGCTCCTGTTTTAAGCATGCTGTTCCATCCTTTCCAAACAGAACCACACTGGTTTCATGCTTTCTTTTCAGCCTGCCCAACTATCAGTCAAGCAAAGGCCAAGAACGAACTTCATTACATATGGAAAATATTGTCTATTCCCCAAAATGACACCTGAGCATCAAAAACCCTCTTTTACATACAAGTCTCTACGCCCTCATTACAAGCACAGTCTAGCCTGGCTTCTGACTTCTTCAAAGGGTGCTGGATGTTTGGAGAAAGGAGGGGCAGAGTACATGCAAATATTCCATGGCAAGGATGGAAATAAGCACTTCCAGTTTTATGAAGATGCACAGCTTGTGTTTTAAAAAATGCTACACATTCCTAAGTTCTGCCAGCTGTTACTGCTTGAAAGCACCGATGGCAAAAAGTTCAGCAAAACCAGCAAGACTTGGAGATGCAAACCTTTGTCATCCTCTTTCAGGCATACATCACACACTTCAATAATCTGTGCCAAGTCCACATGAAGTCCACCTTCAGCGTTTTCTTCCGAGATTTCTGCTCCTTTGGATTTCAGGTAAGCTCGCAGTTCTGCAGCCTTAAAAAAGAGAAAGACGAAATACAAAACAAAACAGTTGTGTCAAAGTAATTAAATTTCTTAGCGATTTTTGTTCTGCCAGATGCTGCACCTGCTACTGTTTTGCCAGTGACTGAATAGGTCACAGAGCTGTTGGGCTTTCTCACAGTGTGAATGTGTCACTTACAACTGGGTACTGCACTGCAGGCCTAATAAGTTTTAGTGACAAAGATACTTTCTTATGAATTTTTATTATCTTTTACTCCCTCTGCAAACTTTGGACAAACATTAAAACCATTTAGTTGCCTCTTCACTAGAAAAGAAAAAAAAAGTACAAACAAAGCCACTTTAGAGAGGGCAGAACTTCGTCTTCACACAACTTAAAGACAGTTTCTAATCTAATTATAGAATGGCCTGGGTTGGAAGAAACCTTAAAGATCATCTTATCCCACATCTCTGCCATGGGCAGGGAACGTTCCACTAAACCAAGCTGCCCAAAGCCCCATTCAAACCGGCCTTATAATGCCATGAGCTGCTTTACACTGTTAGGACTTAAACCTACACCAAGAAAATGCCTTTCCCTCAGCAACAGGCCTATTCATTACCTTTACAATTCAGGGCTTCAGCAGCAGAACTATAACCCTTCAGAAGCAATCTGAGGCCATGCAACTTTTGGCACAGGGCATCTCTGACCGGGAGGCTGCTGTGACACGAAGGGTCATTTACATCACGTTCAGTGTCAAATCACTTTGGAACCAGAGGAGAAAGCTAAATGCCCCGGGACAAACTGCTGTCCTGAGGATGTTTCGGACCAGCTACTTGATGGGGCTGTACCAGGCATTATGGCAAGTGAAAACTGGGTTAAAGGCTGGTAGCCGTGCGTAGATGTCTTGCAGATTTCCAAGGTGTATACATACACGTGTATGTACATATACATACTTCAAAGACACTGGGAACAAGCAGCCCCCAAATCCAAGGGCACAACCAAGCAGCAGCTCAAAGACAGATTTCCCGGTTCCCGTGCCTGTAGTACCGAGAATTCCGCAAAACCAAAGGTGCGTAAGTAACGCCCATATGTGAACCCGTTTTCTTCTACTAAGTAAAAAGCAGGGCTGAGGAGCGATGAAAAGAAGTGCCAGGGAGGTGGAACACTGAAGAGGGAACTGCAAGCACAGGGTTATCTTTCAGCCATTACGTTCGGTTTTCTCTCTATCGCCTGCTCGCTCTCCGCAGGGAACAGCCCAGACGAGTTCACGGGGCGCTCGCGGCGCGCACGGCGGGGCAGGTCCGGCCCCGGCTGCGGCTGCCGCTCCCCGGCACGGCCCGGCCCAGCCCCCCCGGCCCGGGGCCGATCGCTCCCCGGGGGCGCTGACCTGATCCTCCTCGGTGATGTCGATGAAGGCCGGGACGCTCATGGCTCCGAGCACGCCGCGCTCCGGAAAGGCGGAGCGGCTTCCGCCACCGCGCCAGGCCTCGCCGCTTCCGCTTCCCGCCGCCGGCGGGCGGGGCCGCGCTCCGACCGCCCTGCCCGGCTCCGCCCTGCCCGCTCCGCCCTGCCCTGTACGGCCCTGCCCGGCACGGCCC